>CM048919.1:0-167982 GCA_026686955.1 Epinephelus cyanopodus
TGGTACATTTATTATCATTATTATTATTATTATTATTATTATTAATATTATTTCTTTCTTCCACCGCCACTTAAAACTGGAATTTGACCCCCTAAACATGCTCAAAAACTCATTGAGACCTACAAATCACTCACTCGCACATCTGGCCTAAACCCAACAGGAAGTCAGCCATTTCCCTTTCAAAGTAAGACTTTGCCTGAAAAATGCTCTTTTTAAAAATTCCTTAAAAAATCAACTTGTCCTTGACCGTTTATTGTATCGGTTTCAAACTCACAACCCTGACAGATCAACTAATCCTTTTCAAATATTCTGTATAACTTTTTCATCACTCGAATGGTTTGGATTTTATGGCGTCTTCCAGGTGATGTCTTCTCAAAACCTCCTGACGATTTTTGTGCTACCTACACTAAAATACCTGCTGCGACCAGTAGGAATCCCGTAGAAAAACCAAACCAGCACTGGCTCATTCGTGTCATCAAGACCTACAAATCACGTGCTGTAACTACTGACCTAAATCCAAAAGGAAGTGCGCTTTTGCCCTTTCAATGTAACATGACGTTTTTCACAAATTCTGTCTCTCAAAAAATATTTAATCCTACACCGTTTATCCTGTTGGTTTCAAACTTGCACACATTACAGCTCTACCCCTGGTGAACATTACTTGTGAAGGACTTTGTCATTACTGGAACATTTTGAATTTTAGAAGTGTTCTAAGGTGCAGCACACAGATCCTCATGATGATCTCTGTATGAAAAGATGAGGGCCAACACATCGTAAACTTGTGACTAAGGTCACATTTTTGAGTCCATAGACATAAAAGCTATAAATGTCTGCGTTCAGAACAAGATTATTTATCTGGTGATGCCTTCAGATTGAAGATCGCACACGGTTTGGGAACTGGAAGATTTCAACCCATTTTTTTGTCACCCTGTCTCTCTGTCAGCTGCATGCGGTCCTTAATTAGCATAACAAAACCTTCACTCTGACAGACACAAGTGTGTGTGTCTGTGTGTCTGTGTGTGTCTGTGTGACAGGATAACATTGACCAAATTGACCAGCTCATGTGTCTCATTCTTACATTTTCCTAAATAAATGCCTGATAGCAAAATCTTGTAAATACAAGATTTCCTGGTGTAACTCTTATATCTCATTAAGAATTGGAATCAAATCTGTAGCTACAACTGTGCTGCAGCACCATCTGATTTCAAATGAATATGGATGTGTTGTTTGATTGTCACACAAGTCAAAGTTTCACCAGGCCACATGGGTTATGTCTACAACGTTCAAAATATAAGCTCACACCACCTTCATAAGAACCTTTTACATTTTTAAAATTGAGCTTGACAATGATTGCATTCATTTGTTGTACACTCAAGCTTTCAACAGGTCAAGAGATTTTGAAGTACTTTAAAAATGACCTTAAAAGTATTTCCCTTAACCCTTACACCCAGCAAGGACTCAATGAGTCCTCGCTTGTTCCTCTATTGAGCAGCATTTTGGCTGCAATTATGGTTTAGCAGAATGCTTTGAGGAAGTTTTGCCTTTATCTGTTAATGTTGAAAGTGTAACTAAATTTATAGCTCTTTCACTGAGTCCTTGTGATGGTGAGGTAATAATTTTGTAATGGTTTTATATCTAAAGATTATTATTTTTTGGTTATGTTATTTAACTTATCTCCCACCATGACTGTTAAATTAAAAAAAAAATATAGTTGGTTAATTAACCCTTTACAGGCTGGATTCTGTGATGTACCACTCATTTTTATACAAAAACACAGTCCAAAAATTAAATATTCTGTAGTTAGAGAGGGAATAGTTGAAATGATTACAACTGTCTGAGCTCAGGCAATGTTTATGGGGAATATCAGTTTTTATGCTTTTTTACTTTTTTATAGTGTGAGATTAAAAACATTTGTGTGTGTGTGTGTGCGTGTGTGTGTGTGTGTGTGTGTGTGTGTGTGTGTGTGTGGTCACACACACCTTACAGTATAGCATTTACGAAACTGTCCAGCTCACGTGGCTCATTCCTAAAACTTTTGAAATAAATGCCTGATACAAGATCTCCAGGTCAAACTCTTTTGCCTAACCCCTGACCCTAACCCACACAACCACATCAACACTAACATAGCATTTATTTTATTTTCTTTGCAACAATGGCTTGCAAACCTCAATAATGGAAAAGTAGGAGAAAAATTTCCAATTATTTTTATCTCACACACAAATGAATAACCATGAATAGAGATACACACAAACACTGTCTCTCTCTCTCTCATACTGTCTTTCTCCAACCCCCCTCCACACCCACAGTCTCTCCCTCTCATACTCTCTCATACTTAAGATCTAAAAATCATGTGCTGTAACCACTGACCTAAATCCAACAGGAAGTGCAGTATTGCCCTTTCAAAGTAAGATGTCGTTTTTCACAAATTTTCCCTGTCAAAAAATGTTTCCTCCCACACCATTTCGGTTTCAAAGTCGCACACATGACAGACCAAGCCCTGCTTAACAATTTTTCTGAACAATTTTATTAACATCCAACAGTTTGGATGTTCTGCCATGTTTAAGGTGACATGTCACAAAACCTCATAACAATTTTTGCGCCACATAGACCCAGTAATATGGCTCATGCACCCTGTAAGAAAGCTGTAGAAACATCAAACCAAAATTGCCTTCTTTTGCTACTCGAGACCTATAAATCACTCATTGACACCACTGACCTAAATCCAACAGGAAATGAGATAATGCCTCTGAAAGGTGACATGTCACAAAACCTTTTGACAATTTTTGCAACACCTAGACACCAAAATGGCTGATGCAGCCCGTATGAATGGTTTAGACAGATCAAATCAATACTGGCTTCTTTGACTCATGAAGACCTACAAATCACTTAATGACACCAATAACTTAACTCCAACAGGAAATGAGCTAGCGCCTCTCAAGTAACATGAGCAAATGTGTCAGCTGCGAGCTAGACATCATCGTCCGACCAAGATTGCATTTTTTTATTTAACAAACATGAAGCCTATATCTATGCATTCAGATTGAGTGTTTCTGTCTTGTGGTATGTTCAGATTGATGATTGGACCTACGGTTTGGGATTGAGAGGGAAAAGTTGAAAGCCACCCCCATCTGCCTGCTTTCAACTTGTGTGTCTATGTCAGTGGTGGACTTAAGCCTGATTTATGGTCGTGCGTTGAATCGACGTCGTAGGGTACAGGGCTACGCAGAAGGCTCGCCGTAGCCCCCGGCGTAGCCTGACATGCACCTCCCCAAAAATGTAACTACGCGTCGCGGCGACGCAGACCCAGCGCAGACCGGCACGGCTGTGATTGGTTTGCTTGGTAGCAACACATTTCCGGTTTCGTATTTCCAGATTCCGGCAGCCCTGCCGTCTTTAAACATCTTCTGTTGCGATGTAGATGTTGCAGTGTTTAAGGCTCATCATATATATGCCATTATGCTCAACATTCAATACGGATATATGGATACCCGGCCGGAGCCATCTGTCCGTGCACCGCGTTCATTTCTCTGTGACCGGAAAAGCCGGAAGCTAAACGAAGAATCAACTAGAGACGACGATAACCACTCAGGAAAGGAACGTAGCCTCCTACCGCTCTGGCGGTGAATTGCACCGCGATGAAACGGAGTGACGGAGAAGTTCGAAGGGTTCACGACGGCGTCACGGCAACCACGTAGCGACGTCGTCGATTCAACACACGACCATAAATCAGGCTTTTAGGGTGTTTGTAGGACAGGAGTGAAAAGGAAAAAAGGCCACCTACTGCATGACAGGAGGGGCACTGATGTGGAAAAAAATCTGCTGCTCTGCTAAACCTGCTCAAAAACTCACCAAAATTGGCATGCATGCCAGGACTGGTGAAAACTTCTAGAAAATTAAGTAAATTAATCCTAAACGTTCCAAAACGGGCTGTCTAGTGCCACCTAGATACACTAAAATGGCCACTGTGGCTTGTAGGAATGACCCAGAAAGATCAAACCAAAACTGTCTTGTTCGTCTCATCAGGATCTACAAATAACCCATTCGCACCTCTGATCTAAACCCAACAGAAAGTCAGCTATTTGCCCTTTCAAAATAAGATTTCGCCTTAAAAATGCTCTTTCTTCAAAATCCTTAAAAAAACCCAAATCCTCCTACACTGTTTGAATGAATTATGATTTACCTTCTATATAATAAATGTTGGATGGATTTTTTTTTCTATTTAATGCAGTCTGTGATATGTGAATGATAACTAACAGCACCAGTTTTGATGCATTATTAGGGACCCAGCCTAGAGGCAGAGGACTCCTCACAAAGGAGTCCTCACCGAAGGTGAGGACCCTTTTGTTTTTGGTGTGTTTATTATTAGGGACTGAGCCTCCTCGCCATAAGACTAAGTAAGATTTAAGTAAGATTTTGCCTCAAAAATGCACTTTCTTCAAAATTCTTAAAAAAAACAACTCCTCCTACACCGTTTATCGTATCGGCTTCAAACTCACACACGTGACAGGTCAACTCATCCTAATCAGATATTCTGTATAACGTTGTCATTACTCGAATGATTTGGATTTTATGGCGTCTTGCAGGTGATGTCTTACAAAACCTCCTGACTTTCGCGCCACCTTGACAAACTAAAATGCCCGCTGCAATCCGTATGAATGTTGTAGAAAGACAAACCCAAAACTGACCTACAAATCACGCACTGTAACCACTGACCCAATCCAAGAGGAAGTGAGCTATTTGCTCTTTCAAAGTAAGATGTCATTTTCAAAAATTCTCTCACTAAAAAAAATTTCCTCCTACACAGTTTATTGTATCGCCCTGTGATTTTGTCATTATTCAAATGGTTTTGATTTTATGCGCTGTTAAATGTGATGTTGAATGTCACAAACCTCTTGACAATTTTTGCGCCACATAGACAGCAAAATGGCTGTTGCTGACCGTACAAATGCTGTAGGAAGATGAAATCAAAACAGGCTTCTTCATTTCCTCGAGACCTACAAATCACTCATTTACACCACTGACCTAAATCCAACAGGAAATGAGCTAGTGCCTCTGAAAGTAACATGAGCAAATGTGTCAGCTGTGAGCTAGACACTGTAAATTTGCGACTAAGATTGCTTTTTTGACTCCACAAACATGAAAGCTATATACGTCTGCATTCAGAATGAGTGTATCTCTTGGTGATATCTTCAGATTGACGATCGGATCCACGGTTTGGGAGCAGAAAGGACTAATACGAGAAATTTGAAAGCCAACTTGAAGTTCTTGGGCTCTCCCCATTCCTCTCACTCAACGACATGCTCTCATTAATTAGCATAACAATGGCTTCACTCTGACAGACACAAGACTGTGTGTGTGTGTGTGTGTGTGTGTGTGTGTGTGTGTGTGTGTGTGTGGTCACACACACCTGACAGGATAACATTGACCAAACTGACCAGCTCATGTGTCTCATTCCTACATTTTCCTAAATAAATGCCTGATAGTAAAAACATGTAAATGCAAGATTTCCAGGTCAAACTCCTTTGTTTAATCACCACTTTAGTCTTTGTAAAAATCATTTACTTTTATGATTTACTCTCCTTTATAATTCATGTTTTGTCCATGTTAATATTTGTTATCCTGTTAAAATGTGTATTATGTATTCATATATTCATGTATTTACATCACAATGTGTTACACAACAAAGCAGGAGTACTGTCACCAAATACCTTTGTTTTTTACAGTACATGGGGAACACTTCAATTCTTAAAACCTTTGGAAACAAAGCTTGAAATGGTAAAAATGCATATATTATATCAAAGTGGAGTGTCTCATTAATCATCCACAAAAGTCTGACTGAAAATAACCATTCATAACTATTCAAAAACCTGGTTTAAAAACAGTTCATTTTGCTGTTTAGACCACTTGCCAGGACAGAGTGGGCATGGCACATAACGCTCTGATTGACAGCTCCCTCGTTTTGATTGACATCTCCCTGGCTCAGCAATGGCTGCCACAAATTTAATCCAGCCATACATGTTTGAGCCCACTGATGATTCAGAAAATGAAAAATTATTCCTTTCAGGTGGTCACTGAATGGTAAGTTTCAAAATGTTTTGTGATTCATATTAATGTTACTTCGTAGAATAGTTAGCATAACTTTTACATGCAATGTTAGCTGAGATGAATGACAACGGGAGGCTAGCGCTAAACCTTTCTTCATTGAGATACGTTTTCATTGAAAACATAAATCTGCTCAATTTTTCTGATAATAGCCTTCTTCATTCAAACACATGCAGTCTTAATAGATTAAATATGTCTTTACTCTGACACACACACCCAGACGCGTCACGTCAATAGAAACCGAGGGGGCACGTGCCCCCTCAAGATTTAAGGGATGATTTTTTTTTTTTGTCAACCAATTTTATTTTACTTTAGTGATCACACACGGCAACAGAGCAACCATCTTGATAATAAACGATCTTTGGCTGATCATGTGACCGCTCACAGCTTTCCTATTGGATTTTAGCCACCCGGGTCTCCCATTGGACAGCCGATCTTACCGGCTTGACATCTAGGCTTCTAGCTATAAACACACCAATGGGATCAATGGGATCGTAGCCTAGGGAGTATCCATGGAAGTATCAGAAAAACTTGGGACGGGATTTATTTTTGGTGTATCTGTGTTTCAACGTTAGGCCGCCTAACAAGATGGGTGAGTGTGTATGACTGTGTCCTTTTTTATTGCCTTGGCATGCCATTGCCAATAACATTGGCTAACGTTATCTACGTCACGGTACATTTTGCTGTCAGTAGTGGGAACCGGCCTGGGTTCACGTTTGTGTGTATTAACGTTAGTGTGTAGCCAAATATTTTATGCAATACAATAAGCTTAGCTATGTTTGCAATATTTTCCTAGCTGCTAGGGTTTGTCTGAGAAAAACTCCTTTCCTTTTTGCACAAAATAGTTAACATGGCAAGGTGTAGATGCCAGGGCTTGAAGCAAGAAAAAATCCTGTGCCTGAATTTTTTAGAGGCTGTGCTAGGGGGGTCCGGGGAAGAAATCCAGAAGAAAATTTTGAACATTTGATATCTAAATGAATTAATCTGGTGCACTTTGTGAGTATCAATCAAGTATCACATCACGAAGCTAGAATAACAATTTCAAGGTTTTTAATTATGAAATATGAACAGTTCACCAAAAAAGGAAAATTTGGTCATCACGTACTACAAAATGGTTGTGGCCGGGCAATTTTAGGCAATTCTGAGCAACAAGAGGCAGAATAGGAAGACAACTAGAACGTCTGCATTATAATGTACATATTACATCAGTTGAGGCTTAAACTCACAACCTGACATCAAGGAGCGTCCTCTATCTGACTGAGCTAATTAGCAAGTGACAACTCATCTGTGGCTCTACAAATTATCTCCCACTTATCTCTACCACCCCCCACCCCCCCACCCCCCCTTTCTGTATGTGTGAATTGCAACCGCCAACCTTTAGCCATTTCTCTGTGTGTATGTGTTTTCATCTCTCTCATGTCTAGACCAAACTGAACAAATATCTATAGATGGACAAGCAACATTATAATTAAACAGGATTTTTTTTAAAAATTTATTTTATTTTGAAAATTGGCCGGATTCTCTCGTCTTTTCTGTGTCCGACTTCCTGTTTGGTACGATCCGCTCTATCCAGCTTGACAGAAGCGCTCGTGGCTCGCGTGAAAAATTGACCAGACGCCAACTGAAGCGCTGCATGGGCGCCGATTGAAAACTGCCTCCTCAGCTGGGCGCTGCGATTCGGTTCCACGTCCGGTGTGTCTGGCGTGACTGAGAGACTGTGAGAACTTAAGGCCCGCCCTACTCTGCCTCTTATTGGCTAGAACTCCTTGTTTACCTTGAGTAATATGACACACCATTGGTAGTTGGAACTATCACTTTGCTTTACTTTAAAACGACTGGTTAAATGACTGTTGCTATGGCAGGATGATAAAATATTCACAAGAAAAAAATATTCCTGCGCCGGAAATCTGGCGCCATACTGGAGAACTTCAAGCCCTGAGATGCGTTAAGTGTGTGTGTGTCTGGACATGGGGGAGTCGGCTTTGAGTTTGGGTCCTATCCAACCTCAAGGCGTTGTGTAACAGGGGCCCAAAATTAGTAATTTGAGCGCATCCCCCCCAAAAATTCGTGCTCGCACATAGCACACTAACCCAATCCACTGTGCCCCCTCACATTTTGGGGCTGCATGACGCCCCTGCACACACTGACCCTCAAAGTTGGAGAGACCGGTGCCAGCCGGTGGTCTCTCTGACGCTGTGTAGAAGTATCTGCCCGCCTCGAATAATGTTCCCCTCCGGCCAAAATTGTGTTGTTTCCCGCAGCATCACCTCTGCGATTGGGGATATGTTTATGCGTAGCAAAGCTAACTGCTTGGGGTTGGGGTTAGGGGTGAGGAAGAGTGCACATTACGTCCCCATCCCACAAGCCAACACTGGCACCAGGCCTCTTCCTGCAGCTCCCTGAGCTGCAGAGGCTGGGATTCCGGGCTCTGGAGCCAGTCAACCTGATGCGAGTGCTGCTGGAGGCAGAGCCTCCGCTGGGTCACAGCCGAGCGGTTCAGCCAGTTTACGATCTGTATTTTCGAAACATCAGACTAGACAGCTGTTTGTTGGCTCAGACTCAAAGATTTAGCAGAAAGGCTTTGTTGCGCTGCCACTGGGGGCGGGATGAGACAACTGACGTATGATTTATATTGGTTTGGAATTTATTGCGTAATAAATCTCAGAGATAACCATGGCCAAATCAAACCCAATTTCAAGAATGTACAAAAACTTAAAAGACAGATATTTTGAATTTGGATGGAAACTGATTTCTAATTGTTTATACATGTTTAATATTATGTACATAAGACCTTAAATTACATAGTTAGAAGGCTATTGTGGATTTGGGTTTCCAGAGGCTTTAACAGTATGACAGACACCATGTTGCTGTTAACATTATATAATTTCTTATCATGACAGTGTATTTCATTTCAATGTGGATTGTTTGGACAAGACTTTTTGTTTCCATAGCTGACATATCACAGGTACATTTTAGTTAATACATCGGTTGAAAATTAAACACATATTCAGGGTCCGACATTAATGGTTGCCCGAATGCCCGGGGCAAGTAAAAATAGCCAGCGGACCAGCAGACTCTGCGCAGACATCCCTGATCGGGCAAGCAGCACCGACTCTGACTTTTTTTTTTTTTTTTTCTAATCGCAGGGCAGGAATTATACCACAGTGCCGTAATCCCCCTAGGCTAGTGTAGCATGTCCTGTTTTGTTTTTTTTCATTAACATGACAATCAGCAAGGCTGGGGCTAACAAGTTAATATACTGACACTCCTCAGACAGACAGACAGACACACACACACACACACAGCCTCTCAGTCCTTAGCCGCTAACATTAGCTCATGTACAACACAGGTACCACACAGAAACTTTTACAAAGGGCCATAATGTGCTTCTAGTGACTGTCAAATCGCCAGCGAAAGTTGTTTATCCTGAATGCCCTCATGGGACAAAGATCTTCTGAGAAGGAAGACAGTTCACTCTGCTCTGCCGCCAGAAACAAAGAGGGAGGCAAAGATCCTCTCTGAGGAAGAGGGTTCACTTTTCTGCAGGGTTCACCAAAATGTTTTTTTGTTTTTCCGGTCCCTCTTAAAAAAAAGTCACACCTGTCCCCTTCGGGGCATTTTTCGTCCTTGCTGAAAAATAACCATAAAAATCTTGAATATTAATATTTTTTTCCACTTTTTTTTGCTTAAATCTTTTAACCAACTCCTACTCAGATTATACATATCAAAAATTCATTCATTTTGAGGATTTTTAACCCTTTATATGCCATTTTCTGTACATAATGTCAGTGTTACTTTTATGAAAAAAACATGAATTGTATATTATTTTCTAAATTTCTAAATTTTGTTGAATTTTTTTTTTTTTTAAATTATCACAGTCTGGAATATGTGAATGAATAGTGACAACACCAATTTTGATGCATCATTATTTTTTGTGCAGTTTCAGTTGGAAATAAAAGCTGACACCTGTCCCCTTCGGGACGTTTTTCGTCCTTGCTGAAAAATAGCCATGAAGATATAATAAATTAATGTTTTTTTCTACTTTTTTTTGCTTAAATCATTTAACCAACTCCTACTCAGATTATACAAAAAAAAAAAATACAAAAATTCAGTGTGTGAGTGTGTGGATGAGTGAAAGTGGATGCATGTGTGTGTGACAGAGAGCGAGTGAGAGAACAGTAATGTAACCCTGCAGCTCATAATTTGCATAATTTTTGCTCCATAATTACACACATGCACATGCACACACACATAGACACACAATATTTTTTTAGTAGCTACACAGCCACAGCCCCAGACATCCATATAAACACTAACCTAGCATTTATTTTAATTTTTTTGCAGCAATGGCTTGTAAACCTGAATAATGGAAAAAATAGGAGAAAACTACAGGCAATTTTACTGCTTATTATTTAGTTGTGTTTACTCTGCTGGGGAAGCAGGAGAAAATGTATGATTCAGCCGGATTTTAGTAAAAACTTCAATTTTGATGTCCTAACTCTGGAATGCATGACTAATATCATCAACTTCATGTTTCTAAGTTGCCATGAGGATGTGATGAAGAAATATGGTATTTATGGTTTTACATTTAGCTATATTTTCACATAGGGATTTGACATTGTGTATTTTAAGTCCATGTACACACACACACACACACACAAACTAATATTGGAACATTTTGATACAGACCACACTGTCACATCCTTATGAGCACAGCAAGACCATTTTTTGATCTACTCTGCATTTGCCCTCCCTGTTCGGGGCCTATAGTGCTTCAAGTGGCCAAACCAGGAATTGCATTGAAAAGACAGCAGGGCCCCAAAATAGAAAATGGCCCCATCTGGTATTTTTTTTTTTTTTTTTTTTTTTTTTTTTGTTTCACAATTCTTGGGTCTCTCTAACCAACCTGACTACCAGAGATAGAAAAAAATCACGTTTTTTATGTAAATTGAAGGGGAATCAAAAAATGTTGTTTTAATGGTTTTCAATGGGGACATTTTTCGTCCAAGGGGGCGAGATGTCGTAAAAGGTTGCCATTTGTGTATTTTAGGCCTGATTAAGGAGTGGCTTTAAAATTTCAAAATATCACCAAAAATAAGTTTTCTGACCAAATGTCATGCTGTATGCATGAACACAGCCAAAGTTATCAAAAAATAAAAACTGAAAAATGGCTGAACGGACGTTTTTCGTCCCGAGAGGGACACATTAAAGAACATACAAGATCTGTAGAGAATTAACACATATAATACAATAAACATTGTCAAATTAAATGAAGGAAGATCATTTTTAAATGAAATAAAGGAAGATCATTTTTCAAAGTCAAATACAATACTGGGGATTTATGTAAAAATATACATAGAGACATATAAATAATTATATAATTAAAGATATGTAGGCTATGTTAGGTGAATACTCCTGTCAGTGACCCTGACCACTGGCATTGGCAAAAGAACTGGAGTTGGTCCCGGACACTGCACTGCGGCTGCCACTGCTCTAGTGTATACAGTAGGATGGGTCAAATGCAGAAGTCAAATGTATGTAATGTGCTGAGAAAGGACAACAAAGAATCTTCTTCTAATAATAATTCTTAATAACTAGGAGATAACAAAGACTAAAGAGATTTCAAAGACTTAAAAAATAAGGGATATGAATCAAAGACAACAGAAACAAGTATATCCCCAGTCATGCACACCAGTTTTAATAAACTCAGTACTGTTTATCAACACATATATTGTTTTGTCTTCATTCATTGTAGTTAGCACATATTGTTATTGCGCCATTGGTTTTAAAATAAGCACCACACAGCCAGAAAAAGAACCTCTTAAGCAGGGCAAGTAAGAATTTAGATGGGGCAAGTAGATTTGAGAAGTACTTGCCTGGCAGGGCAAGTAGGAAAGAACCTTAACGTCATATCAAAATGTATTCTAATATAAAGTCCCTCTAAGGCCAAAAATGACGTTGCGTTCTCTTGACATTGCTTGTTTTATCGACATTTTGACTCTTACAAATAATTCACACTGTCTACGTGAGCTGGAGGCTGACAGGGAGAGCCTGAGGTCCCGTACATTGCTGCTTGCAGCTTTAATTATTAGGGACCTCGGCTGAAGGGCGAGGACCCTATTTTTTTTGGTGCATTTATTATTATTATTATTATTATTATTATTATTATAGGGACCTCGGCTGAAGGACAAAGTCCCTTTTGTTTTTGCTGCGTTTATTATTATTAGGGACCTCGGCCAAAGGAAACTTGTTGGATATGATGATGGCTCTGCCCTGAACACCCCAACAGGTTAATATCCCACCTTACTCATAGCGCCCCCCGGTGGTAACAGGAAGTGACCAGTTTTTACTTTAACATGTACTAATGGCGCAAACTTGACCGCATTAACTTCATTCCACTTCTAATGCATGCAGAACAAGTTGATGAAGCTACCTTATGAACGCTGTGAAGCTTTGTCTAATGGTGTCCATGTGACGGCATGGCAACTATCGATCCCTCGCCACTAAATATGTTTGGCAATTTGATGGCTTCAACGACCTCATCTCCTCATGAAAACTGATACACAGGTCAAGAATAGCGAGCTATTACATCTGAAAGGGGCGTCGCCCATAGGGGGGGACAAAATGCTTCTATAGCGCCCCCTTAAAATCCCCCCCCCCCAAAAAAAAAAACCCTCCCCATAGGGCTTTTTTTGGAGTTGGAACATGAAAATTGGTACACATGTGTATGTTGTCCAGAAGCACATGTTTCCACATGTTTTATTTTAACGACCTAGTCCTAGGGATTTCATCCAATCGACATCAATTTTTTTTACAGATCATCCAGAGACCATGCTGATCAAACGTTATTAAAAGCTTTTCTCTATGCAAGGGGCGTGGCCGCTATGCTGTCTCCCTTACACCACCAAATATGTTTGCTTTTGATGGTTTCAGCGACCTCATATTCTCATGAAAATTGATACACAGGTCAAGAATAGCAAGCTTTTTTACAGATCATCTGGAGACCATGCTGATCAAAAGTTATGCTCTGCATGTCTGTAGGTCAAAGGGCGTGACTGCTATGGTACTGTCATTTTTGATCCATCGCCATGCATATTCAAGCAGTTCTCTCTCCCACATAATTCACCCA
This sequence comes from Epinephelus cyanopodus, assembly GCA_026686955.1. NCBI lineage: Eukaryota > Metazoa > Chordata > Actinopteri > Perciformes > Serranidae > Epinephelus > Epinephelus cyanopodus. Next base: position 13,232 of record CM048919.1, read on the forward strand.
AATTTCTTCAAAATGTCTGTACATGATAAAAGCCCCGCCCTCAATGCCTCCATATGCTCGTGGGTAATCTTGCTTATGGCGCCCCGTTGTGTAAACAGGAAATGCCATCTTTTACACTGACAAACACCAACTACATTTTGTGGCTACATGACAATCAAGTGGATGAATCTCCACAGTGACATACATGTCCTGTCATGCTGCAGGCTGCCGCCGCAGCGGTGCCAACTTTTCATCCTTCGCCACGGAACATCAACTTGGTATAAAGCCTTTATGCAGTGTCCGATTTGCTCAAAATTTGACGTGTGATGAGGGTGCACCCCTGAACACAGCTTTAATTATTATTATTAGGGCCCGAGCGACGAAAGTTAACAAAAGCTTTTGTCTATGTCAAGGGGCGTGGCCTCTATGGCGCCATCCACGCCATAAAATGCATTTGGGTTTTTGATGGCTTCAGCGACCTCATATCCTCATGAAAATTGATACACAGGTCAAGAATGGCAAGCTCTTGCATCTGATAGGGACGTCGTCCATGGGGGGGACAAAATGCCTCTTGAAATTTTTGAAAAACCCTTCCCGTAGGGTTTTTTTTGGAGTAGGAAGATGTCACCAATGGTCTACTCCAAACATTTTCATCTACTCAACAGGAGTTTAGGAGACTAGATGTGTGGTAATCAGCTTCTGTTGATGGTAAAAGCTACTCAAGCTGAAATAGCGACTGAGAAAACTTTTACTTTGTTCAATATGTGGAATATGAATAAAACCAAAGTGAGGAGCAATCATGGGTCTGTTTTTATATTTCATTTTCACCCAATTATTAAAAACATGGACAACATTGACAGTTCGACATTTTGGCATTTTGTCAAATAATCCCTATTAGGGATCGACCAAGTATCGGCTTGGCTGATAATAATCGGCTTGGCCGATAATATCGGCCGATATTCGGCATTTTTGCGATCATCGGCATCGGCCGTTTTTTTCACGATAACGATAAAATGAATTAATGTATTTTAAAATGCGCTCCTTCGGCTCTGATGCAGCCGTCTCTGCAAAGTCGCCACTCTCTTGGTTGTGTAACAATGTCCCGCCCACATCCCTCACTGATTGGCTACTTGGCACAAGTGAGCCAGTGACAGCCAATCAACACTGAAGCCTCTACATGCAATGCCTCAGACACAGAGGAGAAACAGAGGATTGCTCCGGTGGCTGCTCCAGCAGAAAAGGTAAGGCAGTGTCAGTCGAAGTTTCAAAGCCCTTTAGGATGAAGTTTTAAAAATACCACAACCTTGATCAATATTAGTGACAACATGCAGGCCCAGAGTCGACATTTCACCAACCTACTTGTCTAATCACATCAAGCATACGACTTTGCAAGATAGGACTAGCATCACTCACGACAAAAAAAAAAAAGATGTGAGTGAAGATGACCTGAAGTCCCTTGCTTAATTAAATAAAATATGACATAGGTAGACTGTAGCAAGTATAAGGGAGGAAAACTGCAGTCTGGCTGTTGAGAGTAAACTTTTCACAACTTCAACACGGGGCAGGCTATTTAATGATGGCTCACCCGCTACATTATAATTGACACGACCGGCCGCTTTAGAGCTGGGGCCAGACGCACAATAATAATAGGAGACCCTTACGGTTATCATTACTTTGTGGGAATAATTAATCTCCTACCGTGTCTCAGCCGTGGGCGGCTCCTGGTTTGTCAATGAACAACACCGAGGCGATTATAGCCTATAAGTTTAACACCACGCGCTAACGTGTCCTTGTTTGTTTATAGTCGCCTCTCCCTCAGCGCTCATGCTGTCACTACACAATGATCACACAGAATAGATGTTAAATATTCGTCTTTTTGCGGTCACTCGTAAAGTCCAGGGAAATGATGGGCTATTTCAATGAGTCAGCAGAGAGCACACGTCGAGTTTTTTCAATCAATAAATTTACCGTCGCGTCTAGAACCCACGTGTGTAAAGTAGCCTTTGTTGTTTGTATTTACAATTGCCAAGTGCCTTATTCTTATGTAATATGACAGTTCTAAGCACAATAGTGTACATTTAATGTTCTGAGATTCCGAATATGAATTCATTTCTCTAAATAAATAAATATAATAATAAATAAGGAACTATAAGTGAAAAACTCTGGTGAGCACTGAAAGTTGTGTCTTTATTTACTCATGCTGTTTTATGTAAAATTTTAATCTGAAAAGTAACTATTATATCTATAAAATGAATGTAGTGATCCAAGGTTCTGGCCACCCTCTTTATTGTTCGGTCTTAATCAGGCTGGATCAGTTGTATCCTACCTGAGAGGGAGAGAACATAAGATCATTAATTAAATGTTATTAATGTAGGCTATCATTAAGAATATTATGTAGTGTAGTGGAAGTTTAACAGACAGTTTTGCTTTAATAAATGAATATATATATTCTCTTTTTTAATTCTCACTCTTTTTTTTGTCTCTCTTTCTCTAAATCCTCATTACAGATGGATGGATCAAAGAAGCGGGTGAAAAGTACAGTATGGCAGTATTTCACACAGCCAACCCCAGGAGAGGCAGTCTGCAATACCTGCAAAGACAATGTCAGCATGGGAGGAACAAGTGCAAAAAACATTTAACACTTCAAACCTGTGGTCCCATCTTAGGATCCATCACAGTGAGTTGTATGCACTGCACAATCACAGCTGGGGACGACAGCAGCTCCATCTCAAGCAGGGACAGCAACTTTATCTCAGCCTACTATACAAGACCTGTTTCAGAAACAAAAACAGTGGCCAAATTCAGATCAACGATCTAAAATGCTGGACAAACTGATTACAGAAATAATCATCACAGACAACCAGCCGTTCACAGTGGTGTCTGATGTTGGCTTTAAACGCCTCATGGGTGCAGCAGCACCGCAATACTCTCTGAAATCTGAGAAATATTACCGCACCGAAATGCTCCCAGAGGTTTACAACAAGGTTGTTGAAAAGGTAAAAGCCCTGATCCAACCAGAGAATGCTGGCCATGCGCTTTCTTTCACTACAGACTGCTGGTCTGGATCCACAGAATCATTGATGAGTTTAACATGCCACTTCATCGACAGTGAATGGAACAGAAAGCAGGTTGTCTTAAACACAAAAGCAATGCATGGATCCCACACTGGAGAGTATATAAGAGAGACATTCCTGGGCATGCTTGATGACTGGAAAATCAGCAAAGACCGTGTAGCACTTGTGCTTCGAGACAGTGGAGCAAATATGGTCAAAGGCATGAGGCTCGCTGAAATTCCAGACCTAAGTTGCACAGCGCATTCTTTGCAGCTCGTAGTAAATGATGGGCTGTCCAGTCAAAGAGCAGTTACAGACATCATAGCAATACTGAAAAAGTGTGCCACCCATTTCCACCACTCCATTCTTGCCAAGCAGCATTTGAAGGACATTCAGAAAGAGCTTGGCCAGCCACAACACATACTAATCCAGGCTGTTCCAACAAGGTGGAATTCAACACTACACATGCTGCAAAGAGCACTGGAGCAAAAGCGTGCTCTTAACGTCTATGCAGGTGAACATGGAGGATTTGCATGTCTCACTGCATCCAGTGGGACATTGTGTCCAACTTGGTTGATACTCTACTCCCAATTGAGCAAGTGACACTGGAGATTAGCCACAACGATGCATCAGCGTCCTGCATCATTCCCTGTATTGCTGTGCTGAAGATGTTTCTCCAAGACAATCAAGGACCCTCAACACGTGGCATTGGAACACTCAGACAGGCCATGATGGAGAGCTTGATGAAACGCTTTTCCAAGCTCGAAGATATGAAAACTGTGCTGCTGGCATGTCTCCTGGATCCTCGCTACAAGAACCATGCATTCTCCTCTCACACAGTACTGACAAAGGCCAAAGAATGGCTGAAGGAGGATGTTGAGGAGACACAAGAACAGCAAGCTGCTAGCGAGGAAGAACAGGGTGCCGTAGACATGGATGAAGAGATGAGAAACCCCAAAAGGCAACGGACGGAGAAGACATCCTCTCGTTGAGGACATGTTCAGCTCTCTTCTGGGACCCCACACCGAAGAGCCTTTGGCCAAGGCCTCCATTGAAGATGAGCTGAATCTGTACCTCAAGGAGCCAGTCGTAGACAGGCGTGGAGATCCTCTCCAGTGGTGGAAACACAACCAAGGGCGTTTTCAGCTTCTTGCCTTACAAGCAAGAAGATTTCTCTGTGCACCACCTTCTTCTGTGCCAAGTGAACGAGTCTTCAGTGAAGTCTCTGCACTTTATGAGAAGAAGAGAAGCCGCCTAACAGGAGAGCATGCTGAGCAGCTCTGTTTTCTGCACCACAATCTGGTGCTACTGGATTGGAAGTACTAACTCAATCCCAAATTTGAGAACAGTTCATTTCAGTTTTATTTTGTTGATTTTTTCAAAAATTCAGGAGCTATTTTATTATTTATTTATTTATTTATTTATTTATTTATTTATTTATTTATTTATTCATTCATTCATTCATTCATTCATTTGAGTGAGTTTTAAGAAATGCTGCCAGAAGGCCCCTGCACTTTGTTTTAATATAATTAAAAAGCATTTCAATTAAGATTATTTGTTCATGTTATGTTGATTATGAGAACAGTTCAGTTCAGTTTATTTTGTTGATTTATTCAAAAATTCAGGGAGCTATTTTATTTATTCATTTGAGTGAGTTTTTAAGAAATGCTGCCAGAAGGCCCCTGCACTTTGTTTTAATATAATTAAAAGGCATTTCAATTAAGATTATTGTTCATGTTATGTTAATTATGAGAAACAGTTCAGTTTATTTTGTTGATTTTTTTCAAAAATTCAGGGAGCTATTTTAATAATTGCAAAAAATATCGGTTATACATATCGGCTATCGGTTTCGCTTGGTTATTAATAATCGGTATCGGTATCGGCCCTGAAAAATCCATATCGGTCGATCTCTAATCCCTATGGTCATATGAGTAGGTACATTACCTTTAATTGTCTGCCTGCTGTTTGAAATCGGGGGACAGAGCTGCCTGTCAAGACTTCGTCACTTGGTAACATATTGGGACTAAGTTATGTTTACTGAGAAAATGTAAAGAATTTATTGAGCTTCTGCAGTCACTTACCTTTAACAGAGATACCTGCCATGTAAATTGTTTGGTTAAACATTCATTTTGGTTGTGTTGTACGCCTGAAACCCTTTAAGGGGTTAATTGTGGGTGCGTACGTAGGCTATTCTTGTTTTCACGGTGACAGCCCATTGTATTCAGACTTTCGGCAGGAGCACACAGCCCGCTGGTAAATAAATGATTGTGTGTTGACGTTCACCACGCTATCCAGACGTGCTTTAGGTAACTTATAATTTGTGGTTTATAAGCGTTATGAGCGTTCAGCCGCTAATGTGTGTAGCGCATCTGTCTCGGCTGGCACTCAGCTAACTCCGGGAGCATTCTCAGTGAGCGATGTTAGCTGAGACAATGGCGTGGTGAACGACGACTTTGACTCCGTGGTCTGTTATAGAGCATTGGGTTGTCGTGTCTTGTAACGTATCAGCGGCAAGTGCACTAGGTAAACACAGATCGTGTCTTGACATGTCCGTGCTTAGAGACTGCTTCGCGCATGCTCCCAGAGCGCTGGGCTTACTGGGAGATGTAGTCAGTGTGGTTGCTTTGGGTCTTCTGTCTTCTGTTTTGACATTGTTAAATATGTAAAAAATACATTTGGTAGATTCATGTTATATATATGTCAACAGTCTTGTTTAGAATGATAGCTGATGGAGAATAATTAACTAAAGACTTATGTTCTATTTATTGTGTGGAAAGTGGAAACAGCTGTTCAGTAATCACAGTTTTACATTTGACATGACATGTAACATTTTGCATCTGTTTCTCATTGTTTCAGATTTATGACCTGTGGTCATTTTGTTATCTAAATAAAAAGAAACAAAAGAAAACACGAGTTATAACTTTGCGTGCTGTCTGTCGAGCATTTTCAGAGGGCTAAAATTTAAAAAGATCCGAACACTGCTCAGTGCACAAAATGGAGGTGAATGGTACAGCCCCCTCTCTCCCTCAAAACTAATCAAATCAAATGATCCAAAACGCTCTAGTAGAAACACATGGCTTCCACATTCCCCACGCTATGAAATAATAATGTATAATTAAGTAACATTAGGACACATGAAGCAAATACTCTGAACTACTTTCTTGAGTAAACCACTAGGTGGAGTGACACAGTGCACATCTGAGACAATGGAACAGAGTGACGTTTCACGTAGTACCAACCAAAAATACGGATAGGATGAAACAATGGCTATTTGTGCTGGACTTTGACCCCCACATGCCTTTTTGGAAATGTTCCGGAAAATGTTTGTTTGCTCGACCATTTTTTTGGACTACAGTGAAAGGATGGAACGCAGAAGCTCAGGAATGGTTCAGACACTTTTCAACCAAGCATGGTAAATAATGCTAAAATGCAAATGTTGTTGTGCTTATGTTATGGATAATTGCTTGCCCAGAGTATATAGTGAAGTGACTGGCATTTACTTCTCATTGTTGGGAATAAACAAACTGCTTGGGAACATTTTATGTTGTTGTTCCCTCAGGAGTTGTGGTGATTTATGAGTGTGGAGATAGCATGTTCTCCCTGTGTTCCGGTGATTATTTTGAGGCATACTCTTGTCCCATCCCACCATCAATAATTCAAAACCAGGCCCTTATTAGATGCCGACATCTTTTAGTAACCGGGTCTAAAAAAATTGAATAAATAAACTGCCTCTTTTATGAACCACAGATGGTTATTTGACGTTTTGGCATTTATAGAACACTAGACCCGGATTACACACACATACACAGAGACCCACATCCACACACACATAAACCTTCATCCAGGCACATGTGCAGTTGCGCACTCTCAGCTGATTGTAAATAGATAAGATGGCAACAAGACTAAATTCAGTGTTAATTTAGAGCGAGAAGTTTTGAAATATTCCGAACAAATGTCGGGGTAATACGCCGCGAGGTATGTGACGCCTGGTGTGCAGAGGACGGCAACAAGACCTTCACAAAAGGAGGGAACACGCGAGCAACTGACAAACGCAAGTAACGCTTACCGGCAACAGAGAAGTCCGACTCCAGGTCCAGTAATTTCCTCTTTCGTTGGTGTCATGACTGTCCAGTAGTACCTGGACAACCAAGCCGTGGCGGCACACAGGTATGTGGCATGTCAGAGGAGAAACGAGCCGTTCACTTTTCTGTCATTGTGGCAGGTAACGGCCCACAAACCTCACCACACTTTAAGAACTGTTCTTTACTTATGAAGGACTGTCAGGGAGGAGGGTGGCTGGTTGATTTTTATTTTATTTTTTCATTTTTATTTTGATCACCCCCTATGTTAATCACTTATGATGCTGTTTTTGAAGTATGAATAAGTCAATAAGTAATTTATTCCTTTGAAATATCAAAGGAGCGAGGGATGGTTAGCCCAGGACGTACAACTAGTCAGGAACGCCTCTGGCACTGATATTTTTACCGTAACAATCTTTATCTATGGAAGCCCATTTTCGCCAGTAATGGAAAAAAATCGCCATTCCTAATCAATATTGTGAGATAAAAAGTCACAATTATGAATGTATCCTAGTTTTAAAATTAATTTGTGGCATGTTGTCTTGTAAGGTGTGTGGCATCGTGGTGGCTGCAGATGGGACAGAGGATGAGATGATTCACTGTTTCAAGCAGGACAACTAGTACATTGTGCTGAAGTAAATAGTTTTAAAAAACCAAAAAAAAAAATATTTTTACTGTTAAAGTAAAGTTTGTTACTGTAAATAATACAGTACTTTATTTGTAATACTATATAGAAAATATAAATTTTTACTGTAAAGAAAAGTTTACATAAATATTTCTGCTGTTTAAATTAAAAGAAAATACAGTATTTGTATTTCCAAATTTGGCTGACATTTTGTCTTTTTCTTTTATTGAAAGCCTCCTTCAAACAGTAGCCTGCCCCTATTTGTACCCTGGTCCCAAACTACTTTTTGTTAATCGCAGCCCCGGCTACTATTTGAGGAAATACGGTACGTATGTAACATACAGTCACTGGCCACTTTGTGTACACCTGTATAATCTAATGCAGTAGAACGACTATACCATGATTTTTCCCTGAAGCTTATAAATTTCCAGTTATTGTTGACATTGTCTAGAAAGTGATAATTCTACTTTGTTTATTATTGAGGTCATAGTGAATGGTGGTGGTGTACTGGGGTGGCCTCCGAATTTTCTCTAACTGAGGGGACAAAATGTTAGGAACACTTTCAAATATATTGTACTCCAGTACACCAACACCACCCACTACGACCTCAATAATAAAGTAGAATAATCACCTTTCTGACAAATGATGAAAATGTGAAAATGGCCGCGATGACGCCGCCCTCGCCATCAAATACGTTGACTTTTTGATGGTTTCAGCGACCTCATATCCTGATGAAATTGATACACAGGTCAAGAAGCGAGCTCTGACATCTGATAGGGACGTTGCCCATGGGGGGGATAAAATGGCTCTATAGCGCCCCTTTGAAATTTTTGAAAAAACCTTCCCGTAGGGGTTTTTTTGGAGTAGGAAGATGAAAAGTCACACCACGTCAGGATTAACTCACTCTTACTTTTCACATAACACTTCAGTGATGCGTGCTGCTAGCCCCCCACAAGGGAGAAGGAGAGGGAGGGCTCGATCACAGCTGCTTGCAGCTTTCATTATTATTTATTAGGGCCTGAGTGACGACGAAGCCGTTCGTGAGGACCCTATTGTAATCGTGCTGTTTATTATTATTATTAGGGCCCGAGCGATGACCAAGTCATCCGAGGACCCTATTGAAATCACGCTGTTTATTATTATTATTATTATCATTATTATTATTATTATTATTATTAGGGCCTGAGCACCTAGCGGTGCAAGGACCCTATTGAAATGCAAGGATTTTTTATTATTAAGGCCGAGCACCTAGCGGTGTGAGGACCCTATTGAAATGCAAGGATTTTTTTATTATTAGGGCCCGAGCACCTAGCGGTGCGAGGACCCTATTGAAATGCAAGGATTTATTGTTATTAGGGGGCCAAACCGGCGGGGCTTGGGGAACGCACATGCAAGCATACGCGTTTTCCAGGACCAGCGGTGCTGGGAACCCTATTGTTTTTGTTCAGATTTTTATTATTCTCTATTTTTATTCTTCTCCGCTAAAAGTGGTGCTGCAGGCTAAACCATGCAAGGGAGGGCGGTGCAATTTGGAGGTTGATCCAGACCCTGCACGTACCTCAGACGCAAAAAATGGCATATGTCCGCCAGCAGGGGGTGCTATAAACAAGGTCAACACGTTTTGGGCTATAACTCCCACACTGTATGTTGCACCTTCAAAAACCTCTTATCCCCATATTCCCTGAATAGCGCTAAATCACGTGGGCTAGGCCACGTCCATTTCCGCCTATAATTTTTCTGCACAAAATCGCGAAAACTCGAAAACCTACTTTTTCGAACTCCTCTTTGGGATTTCGTCCGATCAGCATGAAACTTGGCACGTACAGTCTTCAGCTGGACCTGATTTAAAGTTATCAAAAGAATTTTGTTCAGTCAAAATATGGGCAAATTATTAACGAATAACTTTTCTAGCTAGCTATAAAAATGCAAACTGTTGCATATCTTGGTCAAAATTAATGCTAACAACACCAAATCTCAGAGCCTTGGTTGGCATGTGACTGTGAGGGTTGAGCCAAATTTGGCTAATGTTGGCCACTAGGGACGCAGCAAATATGGGAAATTTATATCTCTTAAATGGCTACACCGATTTTTACGAAATTTGGTGGGTATGATGCTGGGTCACTCCTGAGCCCACATCTTGAAGTTAATCATGACTGGTCAAAGTGGGCGTGGCTTATTACCACATTAAACAACAAACAACATTTAACAACATTTATTTCTGCCAAAGTATTATGCTGAGGGCTGTGGAATTTACAAGGTATATATAGAATAGCACACAGCCACCCATCCAAAAATTGTGTGTCTACTCCACTAGGTGGCACTATAACAGATGCAAACGCATTTTGGCCTGAAACTTCCACATTTTAATTCACATCTTTGTAAACTTTATATCCATGTTTTCCTGATAGAGTCGCATCTTCTGACATAGGCCACACCCCACTCCCACTGCATATTTCTCTTTAAGTCACACATCAAAAACCTACTTTTCGAACTCCTCCTAGTGTTTAAGCTCCACTGCACAAAACTTTGCACATACAATCTCCAGACTTGCCTGATCAAAAGTTATCAAAAGAATTTTGCTACTCCAAAAAATGTGGTACTTACAAATAAACAATTTTTCTGCTAGCTAAAAAAAAACATACCGTTGCATATTTTTGTCAAAGTAAAAGCTATCAACGTCAAACTCGAATCAATTGTTTCAGAGGTCAACCAGAGGCTCTGTGCCAAATTTGGCACAAATTGGCCAATAGGGGGTGCTATAAACAGAGAGTCATCAAGTGACATGAAAGTTGATCAGATTCGCACGAAATTTGGTGAGCATGATGTGGAGTCACTCCTGAGGCCAGCCGTAAAGCTTAGCGATGTTTGGTCGGGCCGACTTCCAAGGGCTTCGCAACACCCGGGGGCCGAGTCGTGCAGGGAGGCATGGCCCTCGTTTATAACTGCTTGCAGTTCTAGTTATTATTATTATTAGGGACCGAGCCTAGAGGCAGAGGACTGCTCGTATTTTGAACGTTCATTAGGAACCATGCCCAGAGCTAAAAAACACTACTCACAGAGGAGTCCTCGCCAAAGGCGAGGACCCTAATGCATCTAAACTGGGCATTGGGGCTGACTAGTCCTCGCCAAAGGCGAGGACCCTAATGCCTCTAAACTGTTCAGTGGAGGAAGAGCGGCGAGGAATGCACTATTGTTTTTGGAATGTTTATTATTAGGGACCGAGCCTAGAGGCAGAGGACTGCTCAGAGAGCAGTCCTCGCCAAAGGCGAGGACCCTCTTGTATTTTGAAATCTAAAATGTTGATTAGGGGCAGACCAGTCCTCACTATTTTTTTGTAATGTTTATTATTATTAGGGACGAGCCTAGAGGCAGAGGACTGCTCAGAGAGCAGTCCTCGCCAAAGGCGAGGACCCTCTTGTATTTTGAACGCCCATTACAAACCATGCCAGAGCCAAAACACTACTAAGGGAGGAGTCCTCGCCGAAGGCGAGGACCTAATGCACTAAACTGCTTGAGGATGACTAGTCCTCGCCGAAGGCGAGGACACTATTGTTTTTGTAAAGTTTATTAGGGACCGAGCCTAGAGGCAGAGGACTGCTCAGAGAGCAGTCCTCGCCGAAGGCGAGGACCCTCTTGTATTTTGAACGCCCATTACGAACCATGCCACAGCCAAAACACTACTAAGGGAGGAGTCCTCGCGAGGCGAGGACCCCTAATGCATCTAAACTGCTGGAGGATGACTAGTCCTCGCCGAAGGCGAGGACACTATTGTTTTTGTAAAGTTTATTAGGACCGAGCCTAGAGGCAGAGGACTGCTCAGGGAGCAGTCCTCGCCAAAGGCGAGGACCCTCTTGTATTTTGAACGCCAAATACGAACCATGCCAGAGCCATAACACTACTAAGGGAGGAGTCCTCGCCGAAGGCGAGGACCCTAGTGCCTCTAAACTGTTCATTGGAGGAAGAGCGGCGAGGAATGCACTATTGTTTTGTAATGTTTATTTATTAGGACCGAGCCTAGAGGCAGAGGACTGCTCAGAGAGCAGTCCTCGCCGAAGGCGAGGACCCTCTTGTATTTTGAACGCCCATTACGAACCATGCCAGAGCCATAACACTACTAAGGGAGGAGTCCTCGCGAAGGCGAGGACCCTAATGCATCTAAACTGTGCATTGGGGGCTGACTAGTCCTCGCCGAAGGCGAGGACACTATTGTTTTTGTAATGTTTATTATTTCTTTCTTTCTTTGTTTCTCCCCGCCGCCTCTTTGAACTGGAATTTGACCCCCTAAACATGCTCAAAAACTCACCAAAATTGGCACGCACATCAGAACCGGTGAAAAATTTAATAAAATCATGAAATTAACCCCTAAAAGTGCCAAAATGAGCTCTCTAGCGCCACCTAGGCACACTAAAATGGCCGCTACGGCCTGTAGGAACGTCGTAGAAACATCAAACCAAAACTGTCATGTTCGTCATCAAGACCTAAAAATCACGCGCTGACACCCCTGACCTAAACCCAACAGGAAGTGATGTAATTGCCCTTCAAAGTAAGATTTTGCCTTAAAACTGCATAAAACTGCCTTTCCTTAAAAAAACATCTTCTCATACAGCGTTTATCCCACCGGCTCCAAACTTGCAGGGATGCCAGATCAACTCCTTCTAATCAAAAGTTATTCGTAACTTTTCCATTCCTGCCTTCGTTTGGATTTCGTGGGCTCCTGAAGGTGAGATGTCAGAAAAACGTCCTGACGGCCGTCGAAAGCTGTCCCATAGGAAATGAATGGCAGCAGGGGGAAAAAGACACCAATCTTTGGGCTTTTCTAGCCTTTACAGCGTCCCATACTTTAACCTACAGACTCCATTCAAACTCTCAAATGTTGCCACAGGTCTCGTGAATTCACTCATGTTTTCATCTTTTCCCAATCTTTTATCGTTTTTCATCGCTGCCTCTCAGAGTACCATGAGAAAAAGTGGAGAAATTGTGCGTTTATAATGGGTGTCTATTGCGCGGAATGTTCCGCGCTAGAGTGGAGACAGCTCTAAAAATCGTCTAAAACTTTTGTCTTTAACTCGCTGCCATGGCCACAATTTTCACTTTCCAGACACAATTTCTATCACAAAACGTAGGAAAATTTGTCCTGGTCACAGAAATGTTGACATGGAGTCTGACACACGTACACATTTTTGCTGAACGGCTCCAAAGCGAAGGAGTGCCGATTTTTTTCTCATTCACTCCCATGTAAACTCAGAGGAGAAATTTCTGGAAACAGCTGAGGTGCAACACATTTAAACTCGCTCCCCTGACCACATTTTGGACTCCAGAAATATAAAAAATGCCACGTACGTTCACGACAAGTTGCTGGTTCTCATCATCGCTTTATTTTTTTTTGATTTGAACAACGGTTTGGTCGTCAGAGCAATTTGTTCGAGGACTCAAACCCATGTTAAACAGCCTGAGCTGATCTCCTCTCTCATCATGTGTCAGTGTGGCGCAAGTGCAGGCAAGTCTTAATCACCATGACAACGACTGCTCACACAGACACAGACACAGACACAGAGCAGCAGCTCTCTGTCTCTGTGTCTGTGTCTGTCTGTGTGTCTGTCTCTGTCTGTGTGTCTGTCTCTGTCTCTGTCTCTGTGTCTGTCTCTGTGTCTGTCTGTGTCTCTGTCTCTGTCTCTGTCTCTGTGTCTGTCTGTGTCTGTGTCTCACAATCTTTACAGGACAGATTACAGCAGCACAATCTTCATTTCAAACAGCAAATACACATTATTAACCCCTAAAGTGCCAAAATGGGCTCTCTAGCGCCACCTAGCTGCACTAAAATGGCCGCTGTGGCCTGTAGGCATGTCGTAGACAGATCAAACCACTCTCTCACTCTGACCCTAGCTGCACCTACTTAGTGATCATGGCAACCACTGTCACAAACTCACAGAAACATGACGTGTGTGTGATTCTAAAACTGACCTGATGACATGACAGCGACAGAATCTCCATTTTAACCCTTTAGCCAGAGTTATTTGAGGAAAATTCATTCATCTACATTTCAAAAGGCTGTGGCTTGAAAGTGGTGAGAGATAAAGGCAAACTGTAAATGAGAAAAGTTATTGAGGACCAAGCCTGGAGACAGAGGCGAGGATCCTATTGACCCCCTAAACATGCTCAAAAACTCACCAAAATTGGCACGCATATCAGAACCGGTCAACAATTTCAGAAAATCATAAAATTAACCCCTAAAGTGCCAAAATTGGCTCTCTAGCGCCACCAAGGCACACTAAAATGGCCGCTGCGGCCTGTAGGTGTGTTGTTTTTGTCATCTCATCCTCAAAATGAAGGAACTGGAATCTGATGGGAGAAAATTCATTAATTTGCATATTGTCATATCACTTCTACATAGCTACAGAAAACATTCAAACATCAAAACGATCAGCTCTGTGAGAATTTTCTGATGTTTGTGGCAATGTGTGCGATATTTGTCAATCGTTCGCTGGAGGCCGAAACGGGCGAGGTCCCGCCAAACGCTGCTCGCAGCTTTAATTATGGACCGAGCCTAGAGGCAGAGCAGTCCTCGCCGAAGGCGAGGACCCTCTTGTATTTTGAACGCCCATTACAAAAACCATGCCCAGAGCCAAAACACTACTAAGGGAGGAGTCCTCGCCGAAGGCGAGGACCCTAATGCATCTAAAATGCTTGAGGATGACTAGTCCTCGCCGAAGGCGAGGACACTATTGTTTTTGTAAGGTTTATTTCTTTCTTTCTTTCTTTCTTTCTTCTTCCGCGCCTCTTTGAACCTCAATTGACCCCCTAAACATGCTCAAAAACTCACCAAAATTGGCACGCACATCAGAACCGGTGAAAAATTTAATAAAATCATGAAATTAACCCATAAGTGCCAAAATGAGCTCTCTAGCGCCACTAGGCACACTAAAATGGCCGCTACGGCCTGTAGGAACGTCGTAGAAACGTCAAACCAAAACTGTCGTGTTCGTCTCATCACACCTAAAAATCACGCGCTGACACCCTGACCTAAATCCAACAGGAAGTGATGTAATTGCCCTTTCAAAAATAAGATTTGCCTGAAACTGCCTTTCCTTAAAAAAACATCTTCTCATACAGCGTTTATCCCACCGGCTTCAAATTTGCAGGGATGCCAGATCAACTCCTTCTAATCAAAAGTTATTCGTAACTTTTCCATTCCTGCCTTCGTTTGGATTTCGTGGCCTCCTGAAGGTGAGATGTCAGAAAAACGTCCAGACGGCCGTCGAAAGCTGTCCCATACGAAATGAATGGCAGCAGGGGAGAAAGACACCAATCTTTGGGCTTTTTCTAGCCTTTACAGTGTCTCCATACTTTGACCTACAGACTCCATTCAAACTCTCAAATGTTGCCACAGGTCTCGTGTATTCACTCATGTTTTCATCTTTTCCCAATCTTTTATCGTTTTTCATCGCTGCCTCTCCGAGTACCATGAGCAAAAGTGGAGAAATTGTGCGTTTATAATGGGTGTCTATTGCGCGGAATGTTCCGTGCTAGAGTGGAGAGAGCTCTAAAAATCGTCTAAAAATTTTGTCTTTAACTCGCTGCCATGGCCACAATTTTCACTTTACAGACACAATTTCTATCACAAAACGTAGGAAATTTGTCCTGGTCACAGAAATGTTGTCATGGAGTCTGACACATGTACACATTTTTGCCGAACGGCTCCAAAGCGAAGGGAGTGCCGATTTTTTTCTCATTCACTCCCATGTAAACTCAGAGGAGAAATTTCTGGAAACAGCTGAGGTGCAACACATTTTAAACTCGCTCCCCTGACCTTTTTGGACTTCAGAAATATAAAAAAATGCCACGGACGTTCACAACAAGTTGCTGGTTCTCACGATCACTTTATTTTTTTGATTTGAACAACGGTTTGGTCGTCAGAGCAATTTGTTCGAGGACTCAAAACCCATGTTAAACAGCCTGAGCTGATCTTCTCTCTCATCATCTGGCTGTGTGGCGCAAGTGCAGGCAAGTCTTAATCGCCATGACAACGACTGCTCACACAGACACAGACACAGACACAGAGCAGACACAGACACAGAGCAGCAGCTCTCTGTCTCTGTCTGTCTCTGTCTGTCTCTGTGTCTGTGTCTGTCTGTCTGTGTCTGTGTCTGTCTGTGTCTGTGTGTCTGTCTCTGTCTGTGTCTGTCTCTCTGTCTGTCTCTGTGTCTGTGTCTGTGTCTCTCTGTCTATGTCTCTTTCTATGTCTCTGTCTGTGTCTGTCTCTGTCTATGTGTCTCACAATCTTTACAGGACAGATTACAGCAGCACAATCTTCATTTCAAACAGCAAATACACATTATTAACCCCTAAAGTGCCAAAACGGGCTCTCTATCGCCACCTAGCTGCACTAAAATGTCCACTGTGGCCTGTAGGCATGTGGTAGACAGATCAAACCACTCTCTCACTCTGACCCTAGCTGCACCTACTTAGTGATCATGGCAACCACTGTCACAAACTCACAGAAACATGATGTGTGTGTGATTCTAAAACTGACCTGATGACATGACAGTGACAGAATCTCCATTTTAACCCTTTAGTTGCCAGAGTTATTTGAGGAAAATATTCATTCCTACATTTCAAAAGGCTGTGGCTTGAAGTGGTGAGAGATAAAGGGAAACTGTAAATGAGAAACTTATTAGGGACCGAGCCTGGAGACAGAGGACTCCTCAGTGAGGAGTCCTCGCCGAAGGCGAGGATCCTATTGACCCCCTAAACATGCTCAAAACTCACCAAAATTGGCACGCATATCAGAACTGGTCAACAATTTCAGAAAATCATAAAATTAACCCCTAAGTGCCAAAATGGGCTCTCAAGTGCGACCAAGGCACACTAAAATGGCGGCTGCGGCCTGTAGGTGTGTTGTTTTTGTCATCGCATCCTCAAAATGAAGGAAGAGGAATCTGATGGGAGAAAATTCACTAATTTGCATATTGTGATGTCACTTCTACAGCTACAGAAACATTCAAACATCAAAACGATCAGCTCTGTGAGAATTTTCTGATGTTTGTGGCAATGTGTGCGATATTTGTAAATCGTTCGCTGGAGGCCGAAACGGGCGAGGTCCCGCCAAACGCTGCTTGCAGCTTTAATTAGGGACCGAGCCTAGAGGCAGAGGACTGCTCAGAGAGCAGTCCTCGCCAAAGGCGAGGACCCTCTTGTATTTTGAACGCCAAATACGAACCATGCCACAGCCAAAACACTACTAAGGGAGGAGTCCTCGCCAAAGGCGAGGACTCTAAATGCATCTAAACTGTGCATTAGGGCTGACTAGTCCTCGCCAGAGGCGAGGACACTATTGTTTTTGTAATGTTTATTATTATTTCTTTCTTTCTTCCGCCGCCTCTTTGAACTGGAATTTGACCCCCTAAACATGCTCAAAAACTCACCAAAATTGGCACGCACATCAGAACTGGTGAAAAATTTAAAATCATGAAATTAACCCCATAAGTGCCAAATGAGCTCTCTCTAGCGCCACCTAGGCACACGAAAATGGCCGCTACGGCCTGTAGGAACGTCGTAGAAACGTCAAACCAAAACTGTCGTGTTCGTCTCATCAAGACCTAAAAACTCACGCGCTGACACCCCTGACCTAAACCCAACAGGAAGTGATGTATTGCCCTTTCAAAGTAAGATTTTGCCTTAAAACTGCATAAAACTGCCTTTCCTTAAAAAAACATCTTCTCATACAGCGTTTATCCCACCGGCTCCAAATTTGCAGGGATGCCAGATCAACTCCTTCTAATCAAAAGTTATTCGTAACTTTTCCATTCCTGCCTTCGTTTGGATTTCGTGCGCTCCTGAAGGTGAGATGTCAAAAAACGTCCAGACGGCCGTCGAAAGCTGTCCCATAGGAAATGAATGGCAGCAGGGGGGAAAAGAGACCAATCTTTGGGCTTTTTCGAGCCTTTACAGCGTCACCATACTTTAACCTACAGACTCCATTCAAACTCTCAAATGTTGCCACAGGTCTCGTGTATTCACTCATGTTTTCATCTTTTCCCAATCTTGTATCGTTTTTCATCTCTGCCTCTCCGAGTACCATGACCAAAAGTGGAGAAATTGTGCGTTTATAATGGGTGTCTATTGCGCGAATGTTCCTCGCTAGAGTGGAGAGAGCTCTAAAAATCATCTAAAACTTTTGTCTTCAACTCGCTCATATGGCCACAATTTTCACTTCACAGACACAATTTTATCACAAAACGTAGGAAAATTTGTCCTGGTCACAGAAATGCTGTCATGGAGTCTGACACACGTACACATTGTTGCTGAACGGCTCCAAAGCGAAGGGAGCGCCGATTTTTTTCTCATTCACTCCCATGTAAACTCAGAGGAAAATTTCTGGAAACAGCTGAGGTGCAACACATTTTAAACTTGCTCCCCTGACCACATTTTGGACTCCAGAAATATAAAAAAATGCCACGGACGTTCACAACAACTTGCTGGTTCTCACTATCACTTTATTTTTTTGATTTGAACAACGGTTTGGTCGTCAGAGCAATTTGTTCGAGGAGTCAAAACCCATGTTAAACAGCCTGAGCTGATCTCCTCTCATCATCTGGCTGTGTGGCGCAAGTGCAGGCAAGTCTTAATCGCCATGACAACGGCTGCTCACACAGACACAGAGCAGCAGCTCTCTGTCTCTGTCTCTGTCTCTGTGTCTGTGTCTGTGTCTGTCTGTCTCTGTCTCTGTGTCTGTCTCTGTCTCTGTCTATGTCTGTGTCTCTTTGTCTCTGTCTCTGTGTCTGTGTGTCTGTATGTCTCTGTCTGTGTCTGTCTGTCTCTGTCTCTGTCTCTGTGTCTGTCTCTGTCTATATGTCTCACAATCTTTACAGGACAGATTACAGCAGCACAATCTTCATTTGAAACAGCAAATACACATTATTAACCCCTAAAGTGCCAAAATGGGCTCTCTAGCGCCACCAAGGCACACTAAAATGGCTGCTGCGGCCTGTAGGTGTTGTTTTTGTCATCTCATCCTCAAAATGAAGGAAGAGGAATCTGATGGGAGAAAATTCACTCATCTAATTTGCATAATGTCACTTCTACATAACTACAGCTACAGAAAACATTCAAACATCAAAACGATCAGCTCTGTGAGAATTTTCTGATGTTTGTGGCAATGTGTGCGATATTTGTAAATCATTCGCTGGAGGCCGAAACGGGCGAGGTCCCGCCAAACGCTGCTCGCAGCTTTAATTATTATTATTTCTTTCTTTCTTCCGCCGCCTCTTTGAACTGGAATTTGACCCCCTAAACATGCTCAAAAACTCACCAAAATTGGCACGCTCATCAGAACCGGAAAATTTAATAAAATCATGAAATTAACCCCTGAAGGCCAAAATGAGCTCTCTACGCCACCTAGGCACACTAAAATGGCCGCTACGGCCTGTAGGAACGTCGTAGAAACGTCAAACAAAACTGTCGTGTTCGTCTCATCAAGACCTAAAAATCACGCGCTGACACCCCTGACCTAAACCCAACAGGAAGTGATGTAATTGCCCTTTCAAAGTAAGATTTTGCCTTAAACTGCATAAAGCTGCCTTTCCTTAAAAAACATCTTCTCATACAGCGTTTATCCCACCGGCTCGAACTTGCAGGGATGCCAGATCAACTCCTTCTAATCAAAAGTTATTCGTAACTTTTCCATTCCTCCCTTCGTTTGGATTTCGTGGGCTCCTGAAGGTGAGATGTCAGAAAACGTCCAGACGGCCGTCGAAGCTGTCCCATAGGAAATGAATGGCAGCAGGGGGGAAAAAGACACCATCTTTGGGCTTTTTCTAGCCTTTACAGCGTCTCCATACTTTAACCTACAGACTCCATTCAAACTCTCAATGTTGCCACAGGTCTCCTGAATTCATTCATGTTTTCATCTTTTCCCAATCTTTTATCGTTTTTCATCGCTGCCTCTCCGAGTACCATGAGCAAAAAGTGGAGAAATTGTGCGTTTATAATGGGTGTCTATTGCGCGGAATGTTCCGCGCTAGAGTGGAGAGAGCTCTAAAAATCGTCTAAAACTTTTGTCTTTAACTCGCTGCCATGGCCACAATTTTCACTTTACAGACACAATTTTTATCACAAAACGTAGGAAAATTTGTCCTGGTCACAGAAATGTTGTCATGGAGTCTGACACACGTGCACATTTTTGCTGAACGGCTCCAAAGCGAAGGGAGTGCTGAATTTTTTCTCATTCACTCCCATGTAAAACTCAGAGGAGGAATTTCTGGAAACAGCGAAGGTGCAACACATTTTAAACTCGCTCCCCTGACCACATTTTGGACTCCAGAAATATAAAAAATGCCACGGACGTTCTCGACAAGTTGCTGTTCTCACCATCGCGTTATTTTTTGATTTGAACAACGGTTTGGTCGTCAGAGCAATTTGTTCGGGGACTCAAAACCCATGTTAAACAGCCTGAGCTGATCTTCTCTCTCATCATCTGGCTGTGTGGCGCAAGTGCAGGCAAGTCTTGATCGCCATGACAACGACTGCTCACACAGACACAGACACAGACACAGAGCAGCAGCTCTCTGTCTCTGTGTCTGTGTCTGTGTCTGTCTCTGTGTCTGTGTGTCTGTGTCTGTGTCTCTGTCTGTCTCTGTGTCTGTGTGTCTGTGTCTGTGTCTGTCTGTGTCTGTGTCTGTGTCTCTGTGTCTGTCTCTGTGTCTGTCTCTGTCTCACAATCTTTACAGGACAGATTACAGCAGCTGAATCTTTATTTGAAACAGCAAATACACATTATTAACCCCTAAAGTGCCCAAATGGGCTCTCTAGCGCCACCTAGCTGCACTAAAATGGCCATGCGGCCTGTAGGCATGTGGTAGACAGATCAAACCACTCTCTCACTCTGACCTAGCTGCACCTACTTAGTGATCATGGCAACCACTGTCACAAACTCACAGAAACATGACGTGTGTGATTCTAAAACTGACCTGATGACATGACAGCGACAGAATCTCCATTTTAACCCTTTAGTTGCCAGAGTTATTTGAGGAAAATATTCATTTCTACATTTCAAAGGCTGTGGCTTGAAAGTGGTGAGAGATAAAGGCAAACTGTAAATGAGAAAACTTATTAGGGACCAAGTCCGGAGACAGAAGACTCCTCCGCGAGGAGTTCTCGCCGAAGGCGAGGATCCCTATTGACCCCCTAAACATGCTCAAAAACTCACCAAAATTGGCACGCATATCAGAACCGGTCAACAATTTCAGAAAATCATAAAATTAACCCCTAACGTGCCAAATGGGCTCTCTAGCGCCACCAAGGTACACTACAATGGCCGCTGCGGCCTGTAGGTGTTGTTTTGTCATCTCTCCTCAAAATGAAGGAAGAGGAATCTGATGGGAGAAAATTCACTCATCTAATTTGCATAATGTCACTTCTACATAACTACAGCTACAGAAAGCATTCAAACATCAAAAGATCAGCTGTGTGAGAATTTTCTGATGTTTGTGGCAATGTGTGCGATATTTGTAAATCGTTCGCTGGAGTCCGAAACGGGCGAGGTCCCGCCAAACGCTGCTTGCAGCTTTAATTATTATTATTTCTTTCTTCCGCCGCCTCTTTGAACTGGAATTTGACCCCCTAAACATGCTCAAAAACTCACCAAAATTGGCACGCACATCAGAACCGGTGAAAAATTTAATAAAATCATGAAATTAACCCCATAAGTGCCAAAATGAGCTCTCTAGCGCCCCCTAGGCACACAAAAATGGCCGCTACGGCCTGTAGGAACGTCGTAGAAACTTCAAACCAAAACTGTCGCGTTCGCCTCATCAAGACCTAAAATCACGCGCTGACACCCCTGACCTAAACCCAACAGGAAGTGATGTAATTACCCTTTCAAAGTAAGATTTGCCTTAAAAATGCATAAAACTGCTTTCCTTAAAAAAACATCTTCTCATACAGCGTTTATCCCACCGGCTCCAAATTTGCAGGGATGCCAGATCAACTCCTTCTAATCAAAAGTTATTCGTAACTTTTCCATTCCTGCCTTCGTTTGGATTTCGTGGGCTCCTGAAGGTGAGATGTCAGAAAAACGTCCTGACGGCCGTCGAAAGCTGTCCATAGGAAATGAATGGCAGCAGGGGGGAAAAAGAGACCAATCTTTGGGCTCTTTCTAGCCTTTACAGCGTCTCCATACTTTAACCTACAGACTCCATTCAAACTCTCAAATGTTGCCACAGGTCTCCCGAATTCATTCATGTTTTCATCTTTTCCCAATCTTGTATCGTTTTTCATCGCTGCCTCTCCGAGTACCATGAGCAAAAAGTGGAGAAATTGTGCGTTTATAATGGGTGTCTATTGCGCGGAATGTTCCGCACTAGAGTGGAGAGAGCTCTAAAAATCGTCTAAACTTTTGTCTTAAACTCGCTGCCATGGCCACAATTTTCACTTTCCAGACACAATTTCTATCACAAAACGTAGGAAAATTTGTCCTGGTCACAGAAATGTTGACATGGAGTCTGACACACGTACACATTTTTGCTGAACGGCTCCAAAGCGAAGGGAGTGCCGATTTTTTTCTCATTCACTCCCATGTAAACTCAGAGGAGAAATTTCTGGAAACAGCTGAGGTGCAACACATTTTAAACTCGCTCCCCTGACCACATTTTTGGACTCCAGAAATAAAAAAATGCCACGTACGTTCACGACAAGTTGCTGGTTCTCGCGTTATTTTTTTGATTTGAACAACGGTTTGGTCGTGAGAGCAATTTGTTCGAGGACTCAAAACCCATGTTAAACAGCCTGAGCTGATCTCCTCTCTCATCATGTGTCAGTGTGGCGCAGTGCAGGCAAGTCTTGATCGCCATGACAACGACTGCTCACACAGACACAGACACAGAGCAGCAGCTCTCTGTCTCTGTCTCTGTCTGTCTGTCTGTCTCTGTGTCTGTGTCTGTCTCTGTGTCTGTGTCTGTGTCTGTGTCTCTGTCTGTCTGTGTGTCTGTGTGTCTGTGTCTGTGTCTGTCTGTGTCTGTGTCTGTGTCTCTGTGTCTGTCTCTGTCTCTGTCTCTGTCTGTCTGTCTGTCTCTGTGTCTGTGTCTGTCTCTGTGTCTGTGTGTCTGTGTCTGTGTCTCTGTCTGTCTGTGTGTCTGTGTGTCTGTGTCTGTGTCTGTCTGTGTCTCTGTGTCTGTCTCTGTGTCTGTCTCTGTCTCACAATCTTTACAGGACAGATTACAGCAGCTGAATCTTCATTTGAAGCAGCAAATACACATTATTAACCCCTAAAGTGCCAAAATGGGCTCTCTAGCGCCACCTAGCTGCAATAAAATGGCCACTGTGGCCTGTAGGCATGTGGTAGACAGATCAAACCACTCTCTCACTCTGACCCTAGCTGCACCTACTTAGTGATCATGACAACCACTGTCACTAACTCACAGAAAATGACGTGTGTGTGATTCTAAAACTGACCTGATGACATGACAGCGACAGAATCTCCATTTTAACCCTTTAGTTGCCAGAGTTATTTGAGGAAAATATTCATTTCTACATTTCAAAAGGCTGTGGCTTGAAAGTGGTGAGAGATAAGGCAAACTGTAAATGAGAAAACTTATTAGGGACCGAGCCTGGAGACAGAAGAGTCCTCCGCGAGGAGTCCTCGCGAAGGCGAGGATCCTATTGACCCCCTAAACATGCTCAAAAACTCACCAAAATTGGCACGCATATCAGAATTGGTCAACAATTTCAGAAAATCATGAAATTAACCCCTAAACTGTGAAAATGGGCTCTCTAGCACCACCTAGGTACAATAAAATGGCCGCTGCAGCCTGTAGGTGTTGTTTTTGTCATCTCATCCTCAAAATGAAGGAACTGGAATCTGATGGGAGAAAATTCACTCATCTAATTTGCATATTGTGATGTCACTTCTACATAGCTACAGCTACAGAAAACATTCAAACATCAAAACGATCAGCTCTGTGAGAATTTTCTGATGTTTGTGGCAATGTGTGCGATATTTGTAAATCGTTCGCTGGAGGCCGAAACGGGCGAGGTCCCGCCAAACGCTGCTCGCAGCTTTAATTAGGGACCGAGCCTAGAGGCAGAGGACTGCTCAGAGAGCAGTCCTCGCCGAAGGCGAGGACCCTCTTGTATTTTGAACGCCAAATACGAACCATGCCACAGCCAAAACACTACTAAGGGAGGAGTCCTCGCCAAAGGCGAGGACTCTAATGCATCTAAACTGTGCATTAGGGGCTGACTAGTCCTCGCCAGAGGCGAGGACACTATTGTTTTTGTAATGTTTATTATTAGGGACCGAGCCTAGAGGCAGAGGACTGCTCAGAGAGCAGTCCTCGCCGAAGGCGAGGACCCTCTTGTATTTTGAACGCCAAATACGAACCATGCCAGAGCCAAAACACTACTAAGGGAGGAGTCCTCGCCGAAGGCGAGGACTCTAATGCTTCTAAAATGTTCATTGGAGGAAGAGGAGTCCTCGCCGAAGGCGAGGAATGCACTATTGTTTTTGTAAAGTTTATTATTATTATTCTTTCTTTCTTTCTTTCTCCCGCCGCCTCTTTGAACTGGAATTTGACCCCCTAAACATGCTCAAAAACTCACCAAAATTGGCACGCACATCAGAACTGGTGAAAAATTTAATAAAATCATGAAATTAACCCCTAAAGTGCCAAAATGAGCTCTCTAGCGCCCCCTAGGCACACTAAAATGGCCGCTACGGCCTGTAGGAACGTCGTAGAAACTTCAAACCAAACTGTCGTGTTCGTCTCATCAAGACCTAAAATCACGCGCTGACACCCCTGACCTAAACCCAACAGGAAGTGATGTAATTGCCCTTTCAAAGTAAGATTTTGCTTAAAACTGCATAAAACTGCCTTTCATAAAAAAAACATCTTCTCATACAGCGTTTATCCCACCGGCTCCAAATTTGCAGGGATGCCAGATCAACTCCTTCTAATCAAAAGTTATTCGTAACTTTTCCATTCCTGCCTTCGTTTGGATTTCGTGGGCTCCTGAAGGTGAGATGTCAGAAAACGTCCAGACGGCCGTCGAAAGCTGTCCCATAGGAAATGAATGGCAGCAGGGGGGGAAAAAGAGACCAATCTTTGGGCTTTTTCTAGCCTTTACAGCGTCTCCATACTTTAACCTACAGACTCCATTCAACTCTCAAATGTTGCCACAGGTCTCGTGTATTCACTCATGTTTTCATCTTTTCCCAATCTTGTATCGTTTTTTCATCGCTGCCTCTCCGAGTACCATGAGCAAAAGTGGAAAAATTGTGCGTTTATAATGGGTGTCTATTGCGCGGAATGTTCCGCGCTAGAGTGGAGAGAGCTCTAAAAATCGTCTAAAACTTTTGTCTTTAACTCGCTGCCATGGCCACAATTTTCACTTTACAGACACAATTTTTATCACAAAACGTAGGAAAATTTGTCCTGGTCACAGAAATGTTGTCATGGAGTCTGACACACGTACACATTTTGCTGAACGGCTCCAAAGCGAAGGGAGTGCCGATTTTTTCTCATTCACTCCCATGTAAACTCAGAGGAGAAATTTCTGGAAACAGCGAAGGTGCAAACACATTTTAACTCGCTCCCCTGACCACATTTTGGACTCCAGAAATATAAAAAAATGCCATGGACCTTCACAACAAGTTGCTGGTTCTCACCATCGCGTTATTTTTTTGATTTGAACAACGGTTTGGTCGTGAGAGCAATTTGTTCAGGAGTCAAAACCCATGTTAAACAGCCTGAGCTCTTCTCTCATCATCTGGCTGTGTGGCGCAAGTGCAGGCAAGTCTTAATCGCCACGACAACGACTGCTCACACAGACACAGACACAGACACAGAGCAGCAGCTCTCTGTGTCTGTCTCTGTCTGTCTGTCTGTCTCTGTCTGTGTGTCTGTCTGTGTCTGTGTGTCTGTCTCTGTCTCTGTGTCTGTGTCTGTATGTCTGTCTATGTGTCTGTCTCTGTGTTTGTCTCTGTCTCACAATCTTTACAGGACAGATTACAGCAGCTGAATCTTCATTTGAAACAGCAAATACACATTAATAACCCCTAAAGTGCCAAAACGGGCTCTCTAGCACCACCTAGCTGCACTAAAATGGCCGCTGTGGCTGTAGGCATGTGGTAGACAGATCAAACCACTCTCTCACTCTGACCCTAGCTGCACCTACTTAGTGATCATGGCAACCACTGTCACAAACTCACAGAAACATGACGTGTGTGTGATTCTAAAACTGACCTGATGACATGACAGCGACAGAATCTCCATTTTAACCCTTTAGTTGCCAGAGTTATTTGAGCAAAATATTCATTTCAACATTTCAAAAGGCTGTGGCTTGAAAGTGGTGAGAGATAAAGGCAAACTGTAAATGAGAAAAAATTTCATTATTAGGGACCGAGCCTGGAGACAGAGTAGTCCTCCGCGAGGAGTCCTCGCCGAAGGCGAGGATCCTATTGACCTCTAAACATGCTCAGAAACTCACAAAAATTGGCACGCATATCAGAACCAGTCAACAATTTTAGAAAATCATAAAAATTAACCACTAAAGTGCCAAAATGGGCTCTCTAGCGCCACCTAGGCACACTAAAATGGCCGCTGCGGCCTGTAGATGTGATGTTTTTGTCATCTCATCTCAAAATGAAGGAAGAGGAATCTGATGGAGAAAATTCACTCATCTAATTTGCATTGTCATATCACTTCTACATAGCTACAGCTACAGAAACCATTCAACATCAAAACGATCAGCTGTGTGAGAATTTTCTGATGTTTGTGGCAATGTGTGCGATATTTCTAAATAATTCGGTGGTGGCCGAAACGGACGCGAGGCGAGGTCCCGCCAAACGCTGCTTGCAGCTTTAATTATTATTATTTCTTTCTTCCGCCGCCTCTTTGAACTGGAATTGACCCCTAAACATGCTCAAAAACTCACCAAAATTGGCACGCACATCAGAACTGGTGAAAAATTTCATAAATCATGACATTAACCCTAAAGTGCCAAAATGAGCTCTCTAGCGCCCCCTAGGCACACTAAAATGGCCGCTACGGCCTGTAGGAACGTCGTAGAAACTTCAAACCAAAACTGTCGTGTTCGTTCTCATCAAGACCTAAAAATCACGCGCTGACACCCCTGACCTAAACCAACAGGAAGTGATGTAATTGCCCTTTCAAAGTAAAGATTGCCTTAAAACTGCATAAAACTGCCTTCATAAAAAAAAAACATCTTCTCATACAGCGTTTATCCCACCGGCTCCAAATTTGCAGGGATGCCAGATCAACTCCTTGTAATCAAAAGTTATTCGTAACTTTTCCATTCCTCCTTCGTTTGGATTTCGTGGGCTCCTGAAGGTGAGATGTCAGAAAAATGTCCAGACGGCCGTCGAAAGCTGTCCCATAGGAAATGAATGGCAGCAGGGGGAAAAAGAGACCAATCTTTGGGCTTTTCTAGCCTTTACAGTGCTCCATACTTTGACCTACAGACTCCATTCAAACTCTCAAATGTTGCCACAGGTCTCGTGTATTCACTCATGTTCATCTTTTCCCAATCTTTTATCGTTTTTCATCCCTGCCTCTCGAGTACCATGAGCAAAAAGTGGAGAAATTGTGCGTTTATAATGGGTGTCTATTGCGCGGAATGTTCCACGCTAGAGTGAGAGAGCTCTAAAAATCGTCTAAAACTTTTGTCTTTAACTCGCTGCCATGGCCACAATTTTCACTGGACAGACACAATTTTCTATCACAAAACGTAGGAAAATTTGTCCTGGTCACAGACATGTTGACATGGAGTGTGTCACACGTACACATTTTTGCCAAACGGCTCCAAAGTGAAGGGTGCCGATTTTTTTTCTCATTCACTCCCATGTAAACTCAGAGGAGAAATTTCTGGAAACAGCCGAAGTGCAACACATTTTAAACTCGCTCCCCTGACTACATTTTGGACTCCAGAAATATAAAAAAATGCCACGGACGTTCACAACAAGTTGCTGGTTCTCACTATCACTTTATTTTTTTGATTTGAACAACGGTTTGGTCGTCAGAGCAATTGTTCGAGGAGTCAAAACCCATGTTAAACAGCTGAGCTGATCTCCTCTCATCATCTGCTGTGTGGCGCAAGTGCAGGCAAGTCTTAATCGCCATGACAACGACTGCTCACACAGACACAGACACAGACACAGACACAGAGCAGCAGCTCTCTGTCTGTCTCTGTGTCTGTCTGTGTCTGTGTCTGTCTGTCTGTCTCTGTCTATGTCTGTGTGTCTGTCTGTGTCTGTCTGTGTCTGTCTCTGTCTCACAATCTTTACAGGACAGATTACAGCAGAACAATCTTCATTTGAAACAGCAAACACATTATTAACCCCTAAAAGTGCCAAAATGGGCTCTCTAGCGCCACCTAGCTGCACTAAAATGCCGCTGTGGCCTGTAGGCATGTGTAGACAGATCAAACCACTCTCTCACTCTGACCCGAGCTGCACCTACTTAGTGATCATGGCAACCACTGTCACAAACTCACAGAAACATGACGTGTGTGTGATTCTAAAACTGACCTTGATGACATGACAGCGACAGAATCTCCATTTAACCCTTTAGTTGCCAGTTATTTGAGGAAATATTCATTCCTACATTTCAAAAGGCTGTGGCTTGAAAGTGGTGACAGATAAAAGCATACTGTAAATGAGAAAAGTTTTCATTATTAGGGACCGAGCCTGGAGACAGAGGACTCCTGACAGAGCAGTCCTCGCCGAGGACCCTCTTGTATGTTGAACGCCCATTACGAACCATGCCCAGAGCCAAAACACTACTAACGGAGGAGTCCTCGCCAAAGGCGAGGACCCTAATGCTTCTAAACTGTTCAGTGGAGGAAGAGGAGTCCTCGCCGAAGGCGAGGAATGCACTATTGTTTTTGTAAAGTTTATTATTATTATCTTTCTTTCTTCCGCCGCCTCTTTGAACTGGAATTTCACCCCCTAAACATGCTCAAAAACTCACCAAAATTGGCACGCATATCAGAACCGGTCAACAATTTCAGAAAATCATAAAATTAACCCCTAAAGTGCCAAAATTGGCTCTCTAGCGCCACCAAGGCACACTAAAATGGCCGCTGCGGCCTGTAGGTGTGTTGTTTTTGTCATCTCATCCTCAAAATGAAGGAACTGGAATCTGATGGGGGAAAATTCATTAATTTGCATTGTCATATCACTTCTACATAGCTACAGAAAACATTCAAACATCAAAACGATCAGCTCTGTGAGAATTTTCTGATGTTTGTGGCAATGTGTGCGATATTTGTCAATCGTTCGCTGGAGGCCGAACAGGCGAGGTCCCGCCAAACGCTGCTCGCAGCTTTATTAGGGACCGAGCCTAGAGGCAGAGGACTGCTCAGGGAGCAGTCCTCGCCGAAGGCGAGGACCCTCTTGTATTTTGAACGCCAAATACGAACCATGCCACAGCCAAAACACTACTAAGGGAGGAGTCCTCGCCAAGGCGGGACTCTAATGCCTCTAAAGTCTTCATTAGAGGATGACTAGTCCTCGCCGAAGGCGAGGACACTATTGTTTTTGTAATGTTTATTATTAGGGACCGAGCCTAGAGCAGAGGACTGCTCAGAGAGCAGTCCTCGCCGAAGGCGAGGACCCTCTTGTATTTTGAACGCCAAATACGAACCATGCCACAGCCAAAACACTACTAAGGGAGGAGTCCTCGCCGAAGGCGAGGACTCTAATGCCTCTAAAGTCTTCATTAGAGGATGACTGTCCTCGCCGAAGGCGAGGACACTATTGTTTTTGTAATGTTTATTATTATTATTCTTTCTTTCTCCCGCCGCCTCTTTGAACTGGAATTTGACCCCCTAAACATGCTCAAAAACTCACCAAAATTGGCACGCATATCAGAACTGGTGAAAAATTTAATAAAATCATGAAATTAACCCCTAAAGTGCCAAAATGACTCTCTAGCACCCCCTAGGCACACTAAAATGGCCGCTACGGCCTGTAGGAACGTCGTAGAAACTTCAAACCAAAACTGTTGTGTCCGTCTCATCAAGACCTAAAAATCACGCGCTGACACCCTGACCTAACCCAACAGGAAGTGATGTAATTGCCCTTTCAAAGTAAGATTTTGCCTTAAAACTGCATAAAACTGCCTTTCCTTAAAAAACATCTTCTCATACAGCGTTTATCCCACCGGCTTCAAATTTGCAGGGATGCCAGATCAACTCCTTCTAATCAAAAGTTATTCGTAACTTTTCCATTCCTCCCTTCGTTTGGATTTCGTGGGCTCCTGAAGGTGAGATGTCAGAAAAACGTCCAGACGGCCGTCGAAAGCTGTCCCATAGGAAATGAATGGCAGCAGGGGGGAGAAAGAGACCAATCTTGGGCTTTTTCTAGCCTTTACAGCGTCTCCATACTTTAACCTACAGACTCCATTCAAACTCTCAAATGTTGCCACAGGTCTCATGAATTCATTCATGTTTTCATCTTTCCCAATCTTGTATCGTTTTTCATCGCTGCCTCTCCGAGTACCATGAGCAAAAGTGGAGAAATTGTGCGTTTATAATGGGTGTCTATTGCGCGGAATGTTCCGCGCTAGAGTGGAGAGAGCTCTAAAAATCGTCTAAAACTTTTGTCTTTAACTCGCTGCCATGGCCACAATTTTCACTTTACAGACACAATTTCTATCACAAAACGTAGGAAAATTTGTCCTGGTCACAGAAATGTGTCATGGAGTCTGACACACGTACACATTTTGCTGAACGGCTCCAAAGCGAAGGGAGTGCCGATTTTTTCTCATTCACTCCCATGTAAACTCAGAGGAGAAATTTCTGGAAACAGCTGAGGTGCAACACATTTTAAACTCGCTCCCTGACCACATTTTGGACTCCAGAAATATAAAAAAATGCCACGGACGTTCTCGACAGTTGCTGGTTCTCACCATCGCGTTATTTTTTGATTTGAACAACGGTTTGGTCGTGAGAGCAATTTGTTCGGGACTCAAAACCCATGTTAAACAGCCTGAGCTGATCTTCTCTCTCATCATCTGGCTGTGTGGCGCAAGTGCAGGCAAGTCTTGATCGCCATGACAACGACTGCTCACACAGACACAGACACAGACACAGAGACAGAGCGTCTGTCTCTGTGTCTGTGTCTGTGTCTGTCTGTCTGTGTCTGTCTGTGTCTCTGTGTCTGTATGTCTGTCTGTGTGTCTGTCTCTGTCTGTGTCTCTGTCTATGTCTCTGTCTATGTCTCTGTCTGTGTCTCTCTCTGTGTCTATGTGTCTCACAATCTTTACAGGACAGATTACAGCAGCACAATCTTCATTTCAAACAGCAAATACACATTATTAACCCCTAAAGTGCCAAAAATGGGCTCTCTAGCGCCACCTAGCTGCACTAAAATGGCCGCTGTGGCCTGTAGGCATGTGGTAGACAGATCAAACCACTCTCTCACTCTGACCCTAGCTGCACCTACTTAGTGATCATGGCAACCACTGTCACCAACTCACAGAAACATGACGTGTGTGTGATTCTAAAACTGACCTGATGACATGACAGCGACAGAATCTCCATTTTAACCCTTTAGTTGCCAGAGTTATTTGAGGAAAATATTCATTTCTACATTTCAATATGCTGTGGCTTGAAAGTGGTGAGAGATAAAAGTATATTGTAAATGAGAAAAGTTTTTATTATTAGGGACCAAGCCTGGAGACAGAAGAGTCCTCAGTGAGGAGTCCTCGCCGAAGGCGAGGATCCTATTTACCCCTTAAACGTGTTCAAAAACTCACCAAAATTGGCACGCATATCAGAACCGGTAAGCAGTTACAGAAAATCATGAAATTAACCCTAAAGTGCCAAAATGGCTCTCTAGCGCCACTAGCTGCACTAAAATGGCCACTGTGGCCTGTAGGCATGTGGTAGACAGATCAAACCACTCTCTTACTCTGACCCTAGCTGCACCTACTTAGTGATCATGGCAACCACTGTCACAAACTCACAGAAACATGACGTGTGTGTGATTCTAAAACTGACCTGATGACATGGCAGCGACAGAATCTCCATTTTAACCCTTTAGTTGCCAGAGTTATTTGAGGAAAATATTCATTTCTACATTTCAAAAGGCTGTGGCTTGAAAGTGGTGAGAGATAAAGGGAAACTGTAAATGAGAAACTTTATTAGGGACCAAGCCTGGAGACAGAGGAGTCCTCCGTGAGGAGTCCTCGCCAAAGGCGAGGATCCTATTGACCCCCTAAACATGCTCAAAAACTCACCAAAATTGGCACGTATATCAGAACCGGTCAACAATTTCAGAAAATCATGAAATTAACCCCTAAAGTGCCAAAATGGGCTCTCTAGCGCCACCAAGGTACACTAAAATGGCCGCTGCGGCCTGTAGGTGTGTTGTTTTTGTCATCTCATCCTCAAAATGAAGGAAGAGGAATCTGATGGGAGAAAATTCACTCATCTAATTTGCATATTGTCATATCACTTCTACATAGCTACAGCTACAGAAACCATTCAAACATCAAAACAATCAGCTCTGTGAGAATTTTCTGAGGTTTGTGGCAATGTGTGCGATATTTCTAAATAATTCGGTGGTGGCCGAAACGGACGCGAGGCGAGGTCCCGCCAAACGCTGCTTGCAGCTTTAATTATTATTTCTTTCTTTCTTCCGCCGCCTCTTTGAACTGGAATTTGACCCCCTAAACATGCTCAAAAACTCACCAAAATTGGCACGCACATCAGAACCGTGAAAAATTTAATAAAATCATGAAATTAACCCCATAAGTGCCAAAATGAGCTCTCTAGCGCCACCTAGGCACACGAAAATGGCCGCTACGGCCTGTAGGAACGTCGTAGAAACGTCAAACCAAAACTGTCGTGTTCGTCTCATCAAGACCTAAAACTCACGCGCTGACACCCCTGACCTAAACCCAACAGGAAGTGATGTAATTGCCCTTTCAAAGTAAGATTTTGCCTTAAAACTGCAAAACTGCCTTTCCTTAAAAAAACATCTTCTCATACAGCGTTTATCCCACCGGCTCCAAATTTGCAGGGATGCCAGATCAACTCCTTCTAATCAAAAGTTATTCGTAACTTTCCATTCCTGCCTTCGTTTGGATTTCGTGCGCTCCTGAAGGTGAGATGTCAGAAAAACGTCCAGACGGCCGTCGAAAGCTGTCCCATAGGAAATGAATGGCAGCAGGGGGGAAAAAGAGACCAATCTTTGGGCTTTTTCGAGCCTTTTACAGCGTCACCATACTTTAACCTACAGACTCCATTCAAACTCTCAAATGTTGCCACAGGTCTCGTGTATTCACTCAGTTTTCATCTTTTCCCAATCTTGTATCGTTTTTCATCGCTGCCTCTCCGAGTACCATGAGCAAAGGTGGAGAAATTGTGCGTTTATAATGGGTGTCTATTGCGCGGAATGTTCCACGCTAGAGTGGAGAGAGCTCTAAAAATCGTCTAAAACTTTTGTCTTTAACTCACTGCCATGGCCACAGTTTTCACTTTCCAGACACAATTTTTATCACAAAACGTAGGAAAATTTGTCCTGGTCACAGAAATGTTGTCATGGAGTCTGACACATGTACACATTTTGGCTGAACGGCTCCAAAGCGAAGGGAGTGCCGATTTTTTTCTCATTCACTCCCATGTAAACTCAGAGGAGAAATTTCTGGAAACAGCTGAGGTGCAACACATTTTAAACTCACTCCCCTGACCACATTTTGGACTCCAGAAATATAAAAAAATGCCACGGACGTTCACAACAAGTTGCTGGTTCTCACCATCGCGTTATTTTTTTGATTTGAACAACGGTTTGGTCGTGAGAGCAATTTGTTCGAGGAGTCAAAACCCATGTTAAACAGCCTGAGCTGATCTTCTCTCTCATCATCTGGCTGTGTGGCGCAAGTGCAGGCAAGTCTTAATCGCCACGACAACGACTGCTCACACAGACACAGACACAGACACAGAGCAGCAGCTCTCTGTCTCTGTCTCTGTGTCTGTCTCTGTCTGTCTGTCTGTCTCTGTCTGTGTGTCTGTCTCTGTCTCTGTGTCTGTCTCTGTCTCTGTGTCTGTGTCTGTATGTCTGTCTATGTGTCTGTCTCTGTGTTTGTCTCTGTCTCACAATCTTTACAGGACAGATTACGGCAGCTGAATCTTCATTTGAAACAGCAAATACACATTAATAACCCCTAAAGTGCCAAAATGGGCTCTCTAGCACCACCTAGCTGCACTAAAATGGCCGCTGTGGCCTGTAGGCATGTGGTAGACAGATCAAACCACTCTCTCACTCTGACCCTAGCTGCACCTACTTAGTGATCATGGCAACCACTGTCACAAACTCACAGAAACATGACGTGTGTGTGATTCTAAAACTGACCTGATGACATGACAGCGACAGAATCTCCATTTTAACCCTTTAGTTGCCAGAGTTATTTGAGCAAAATATTCATTTCTACATTTCAAAAGGCTGTGGCTTGAAAGTGGTGAGAGATAAAGGCAAACTGTAAATGAGAAAACTTATTAGGGACCAAGTCCGGAGACAGAAGACTCCTCCGCGAGGAGTCCTCGCCGAAGGCGAGGATCCTATTGACCCCCTAAACATGCTCAAAAACTCACCAAAATTGGCACGCATATCAGAACCGGTCAACAATTTCAGAAAATCATAAAATTAACCCCTAACGTGCCAAAATGGGCTCTCTAGCGCCACCAAGGTACACTACAATGGCCGCTGCGGCCTGTAGGTGTGTTGTTTTTGTCATCATCCTCAAAATGAAGGAAGAGGAATCTGATGGGAGAAAATTCACTCATCTAATTTGCATAATGTCACTTCTACATAACTACAGCTACAGAAAGCATTCAAACATCAAAACGATCAGCTGTGTGAGAATTTTCTGATGTTTGTGGCAATGTGTGCGATATTTGTAAATCGTTCGCTGGAGTCCGAAACGGGCGAGGTCCCGCCAAACGCTGCTTGCAGCTTTAATTATTATTATTTCTTTCTTTCTTCCGCCGCCTCTTTGAACTGGAATTTGACCCCCTAAACATGCTCAAACTCACCAAAATTGGCACGCACATCAGAACTGGTGAAAAATTTAATAAAATCATGAAATTAACCCCTAAAGTGCCAAAATGAGCTCTCTAGCGCCCCCTAGGCACACTAAAATGGCCGCTACGGCCTGTAGGAACGTCGTAGAAACTTCAAACCAAAACTGTCGTGTTCGTCTCATCAAGACCTAAAAATCACGCGCTGACACCCCTGACCTAAACCCAACAGGAAGTGATGTAATTGCCCTTTCAAAGTAAGATTTTGCCTTAAAACTGCATAAAACTGCCTTTCATAAAAAAAACATCTTCTCATACAGCGTTTATCCACCGGCTTCAAACTTGCAGGGATGCCAGATCAACTCCTTCTAATCAAAGTTATTCGTAACTTTTCCATTCCTCCCTTCGTTTGGATTTCGTGGGCTCCTGAAGGTGAGATGTCAGAAAAACGTCCAGACAGCCGTCGAAAGCTGTCCCATAGGAAATGAATGGCAGCAGGGGGGAAAAAGACACCAATCTTTGGGCTTTTTCTAGCCTTTACAGCGTCTCCATACTTTAACCTACAGACTCCATTCAAACTCTCAAATGTTGCCACAGGTCTCGTGTATTCATTCATGTTTTCATCTTTTCCCAATCTTGTATCGTTTTTCATCGCTGCCTCTCCGAGTACCATGAGCAAAAGTGGAGAAATTGTGCGTTTATAATGGTGTCTATTGCGCGGAATGTTCCGCGCTAGAGTGGAGAGAGCTCTAAAAATCGTCTAAAACTTTTGTCTTTAACTCACTGCCATGGCCACAATTTTCACTTTACAGACACAATTTTTATCACAAAACGTAGGAAAATTTGTCCTGGTCACAGAAATGTTGTCATGGAGTCTGACACATGTACACATTTTTGCTGAACGGCTCCAAAGCGAAGGAGCGCCGATTTTTTTCTCATTCACTCCCATGTAAACTCAGAGGAGAAATTTCTGGAAACAGCTGAGGTGCAACACATTTTAAACTCGCTCCCCTGACACATTTTGGACTCCAGAAATATAAAAAAATGCCACGACGTTCACGACAAGTTGCTGGTTCTCACGATCACTTTATTTTTTTATTTGAACAACGGTTTGGTCGTCAGAGCAATTTGTTCGGGGACTCAAAACCCATGTTAAACAGCCTGAGCTGATCTCCTCTCTCATCATCTGTCTGTGTGGCGCAAGTGCAGGCAAGTCTTAATCGCCATGACAACGACTGCTCACACAGACACAGACACAGACACAGACAGACACACAGACAGACACAGACACAGACACAGAGCAGCAGCTCTCTGTCTCTGTGTCTGTGTCTGTCTGTGTGTCTGTCTGTGTCTGTGTCTGTGTCTGTATGTCTGTCTATGTGTCTGTCTCTGTGTCTGTCTCTGTCTCACAATCTTTACAGGACAGATTACAGCAGCACAATCTTCATTTCAAACAGCAAATACACATTATTAACCCTAAAGTGCCAAAACGGGCTCTCTAGCGCCACCTAGCTGCACTAAAATGGCCGCTGTGGCCTGTAGGCATGTGGTAGACAGATCAAACCACTCTCTCACTCTGACCCTAGCTGCACCTACTTAGTGATCATGGCAACCACTGTCACAAACTCACAGAAACATGACGTGTGTGTGATTCTAAAACTGACCTGATGACATGACAGCGACAGAATCTCCATTTTAACCTTTAGTTGCCAGAGTTATTTGAGGAAAATATTCACTTCAACATTTCAAAAGGCTGTGGCTTGAAAGTGGTGAGAGATAAAGGGAAACTGTAAATGAGAAAACTTATTAGGGACCAAGCCTGGAGACAGAGGACTCCTCCGCGAGGAGTCCTCGCCGAAGGCGAGGATCCTATTGACCCCCTAAACATGCTCAAAAACTCACCAAAATTGGCACGCAGATCAGAACCGTCAACAATTTTAGAATATCATGAAATTAAACCCCTAAAGTGCCAAAATGGGCTCTCTAGTGCCACCAAGGTACACTAAAATGGCCACTGCAGCCTGAAGGTGTGTCGTTTTTGTCATCTCATCCTCAAAATGAAGGAAGAGGAATCTGATGTGAGAAATTCACTCATCTAATTTGCATATTGTGACGTCACTTCTACATAACTACAGCTACAGAAAGAATTCAAATATCAAAACGATCAGCTCTGTGAGAATTTTCTGATGTTTGTGGCAATGTGTGCGATATTTGTAAATCGTTCGCTGGAGGCCGAAACGGGCGAGGTCCCGCCAAACGCTGCTTGCAGCTTTAATTAGGGACCGAGCCTAGAGGCAGAGGACTGCTCAGGGAGCAGTCCTCGCCGAAGGCGAGGACCCTCTTGTATTTTGAACGCCAAATACGAACCATGCCACAGCCAAAACATACTAAGGGAGGAGTCCTCGCCGAAGGCGAGGACTCTAATGCCTCTAAACTGTGCGAGGAATGCACTATTGTTTTTGGAATGTTTATTAGGGACCGAGCCTAGAGGCAGAGGACTGCTCAGGGAGCAGTCCTCGCCGAAGGCGAGGACCCTCTTGTATTTTGAACGCCAAATACGAACCATGCCACAGCCAAAACACTACTAAGGGAGGGTCCTCGCCAAAGGCGAGGACTCTAATGCCTCTAAAAGTCTTCATTAGAGGATGACTAGTCCTCGCCGAAGGCGAGGACACTATTGTTTTTGTAATGTTTATATTAGGGACCGAGCCTAGGCAGAGGACTGCTCAGAGAGCAGTCCTCGCCAAAGGCGAGGACCCTCTTGTATTTGAACGCCCATTACGAACCATGCCACAGCCATAACACTACTAAGGGAGGAGTCCTCGCCAAAGGCGAGGACCCTAATGCATCTAAAATGTTGATTGGAGCCAGTAGTCCTCGCCGAAGGCGAGGACACTATTGTTTTTGTAAAGTTTATTATTATTATTATTTCTTTCTTTCTTCCGCCGCCTCTTTGAACTGGAATTTGACCCCCTAAACATGCTCAAAAACTCACCAAAATTGGCACGCTCATCAGAACCGGTGAAAAATTTAATAAAATCATGAAATTAACCCCTGAAGTGCCAAAATGAGCTCTCTAGCGCCACCTAGGCACACTAAAATGGCCGCTACGGCCTGTAGGAACGTCGTAGAAACGTCAAACCAAAACTGTCGTGTTCGTCTCATCAAGACCTAAAAATCACGCGCTGACACCCCTGACCTAAACCCAACAGGAAGTGATGTAATTGCCCTTTCAAAGTAAGATTTTGCCTTAAAACTGCATAAAACTGCCTTTCCTTAAAAAAACATCTTCTCATACAGCGTTTATCCCACCGGCTCCGAACTTGCAGGGATGCCAGATCAACTCCTTCTAATCAAAAGTTATTCGTAACTTTTCCATTCCTCCCTTCGTTTGGATTTCGTGGGCTCCTGAAGGTGAGATGTCAGAAAAACGTCCAGACGGCCGTCGAAAGCTGTCCCATAGGAAATGAATGGCAGCAGGGGGGAAAAAGACACCAATCTTTGGGCTTTTTCTAGCCTTTACAGCGTCTCCATACTTTAACCTACAGACTCCATTCAAACTCTCAAATGTTGCCACAGGTCTCCTGAATTCATTCATGTTTTCATCTTTTCCCAATCTTTTATCGTTTTTCATCGCTGCCTCTCCGAGTACCATGAGCAAAAAGTGGAGAAATTGTGCGTTTATAATGGGTGTCTATTGCGCGGAATGTTCCGCGCTAGAGTGGAGAGAGCTCTAAAAATCGTCTAAAACTTTTGTCTTTAACTTGCTGCCATGGCCACAATTTTCACTTTTACAGACACAATTTTTATCACAAAACGTAGGAAAATTTGTCCTGGTCACAGAAATGTTGTCATGGAGTCTGACACACGTACACATTTTTGCTGAACGGCTCCAAAGCGAAGGGAGTGACGATTTTTTTCTCATTCACTCCCATGTAAACTCAGAGGAGAAATTTCTGGAAACAGCTGAGGTGCAACACATTTTAAACTCGCTCCCCTGACCACATTTTGGACTCCAGAAATATAAAAAAATGCCACGTACGTTCACGACAAGTTGCTGGTTCTCACGATCACTTTATTTTTTTGATTTGAACAACGGTTTGGTCGTCAGAGCAATTTGTTCGAGGACTCAAAACCCATGTTAAACAGCCTGAGCTGATCTCCTCTCTCATCATCTGGCTGTGTGGCGCAAGTGCAGGCAAGTCTTAATCGCCATGACAACGACTGCTCACACAGACAGACACAGACACAGACACACAGCAGCAGCTCTCTGTCTCTGTCTCTGTGTCTGTGTCTGTCTGTCTGTCTGTCTCTGTCTGTGTGTCTGTCTGTGTCTGTGTCTGTATGTCTGTCTCTGTGTCTGTCTCTGTCTATTTGTTTCACAATCTTTACAGGACAGATTACAGCAGCACAATCTTCATTTCAAACAGCAAATACACATTAATAACCCCTAAAGTGCCCAAATGGGCTCTCTAGCGCCACCTAGCTGCACTTAAATGTCCACTGTGGCCTGTAGGCATGTGGTAGACAGATCAAAGCACTCTCTCACTCTGACCCTAGCTGCACCTACTTAGTGATCATGGCAACCACTGTCACAAACTCACAGAAACATGACATGTGTGTGATTCTAAAACTGACCTGATGACATGACAGCGACAGAATCTCCATTTTAACCCTTTAGTTGCCAGAGTTATTTGAGGAAAATATTCATTTCTACATTTCAAAAGGCTGTGGCTTGAAAGTGGTGAGAGATAAAGGCAAACTGTAAATGAGAAAACTTATTAGGGACCAAGCCTGGAGACAGAGGACTCCTCCGCGAGGAGTCCTCGCCGAAGGCGAGGATCCTATTGACCCCCTAAACATGCTCAAAAACTCACCAAAATTGGCACGCATATCAGAACCGGTCAACAATTTCAGAAAATCATAAAATTAACCCCTAACGTGCCAAAATGGGCTCTCTAGCGCCACCAAGGTACACTAAAATGGCCGCTGCGGCCTGTAGGTGTGTTGTTTTTGTCATCTCATCCTCAAAATGAAGGATGACGAATCTGATGGGAGAAAATTCACTCATCTAATTTGCATAATGTCACTTCTACATAACTACAGCTACAGAAAACATTCAAACATCAAAACGATCAGCTCTGTGAGAATTTTCTGATGTTTGTGGCAATGTGTGCGATATTTGTAAATCATTCGCTGGAGGCCGAAACGGGCGAGGTCCCGCCAAACGCTGCTTGCAGCTTTAATTATTATTATTTCTTTCTTCCGCCGCCTCTTTGAACTGGAATTTGACCCCCTAAACATGCTCAAAAACTCACCAAAATTGGCACGCACATCAGAACCGGTGAAAAATTTAATAAAATCATGACATTAACCCCTAAAGTGCCAAAATGAGCTCTATAGCGCCCCCTAGGCACACTAAAATGGCCGCTACGGCCTGTAGGAACGTCGTAGAAACTTCAAACCAAAACTGTCGTGTTCGTCTCATCAAGACCTAAAAATCACGCGCTGACACCCCTGACCTAAACCCAACAGGAAGTGATGTAATTGCCCTTTCAAAGTAAGATTTTGCCTTAAAACTGCATAAAACTGCCTTTCATAAAAAAAACATCTTCTCATACAGCGTTTATCCCACCGGCTCCAAATTTGCAGGGATGCCAGATCAACTCCTTCTAATCAAAAGTTATTCGTAACTTTTCCATTCCTGCCTTCGTTTGGATTTCGTGGCTCCTGAAGGTGAGATGTCAGAAAAACGTCCAGACGGCCGTCGAAAGCTGTCCCATAGGAAATGAATGGCAGCAGGGGGGAAAAAGAGACCAATCTTTGGGCTTTTTCTAACCTTTACAGTGTCTCCATACTTTGACCTACAGACTCCATTCAAACTCTCAAATGTTGCCACAGGTCTCGTGTATTCACTCATGTTTTCATCTTTTCCCAATCTTTTTATCGTTTTTCATCGCTGCCTCTCCGAGTACCATGAGCAAAAGTGGAGAAATTGTGCATTTATAATGGGTGTCTATTGCGCGGAATGTTCCACGCTAGAGTGCAGAGAGCTCTAAAAATCGTCTAAAACTTTTGTCTTTAACTCGCCGCCATGGCCACAATTTTCACTTTGCAGACACAATTTTTATCACAAAACGTAGGAAAATTTGTCCTGGTCACAGAAATGTTGACATGGAGTCTGACACATGTACACATTTTTGCTGAACGGCTCCAAAGCGAAGGGAGTGCCGATTTTTTTCTCATTCACTCCCATGTAAACTCAGAGGAGAAATTTCTGGAAACAGCTGAGGTGCAACACATTTTAAAATCGCTCCCCTGACCACATTTTGGACTCCAGAAATACAAAAAAATGCCACGTACGTTCACGACAAGTTGCTGGTTCTTACGATCACTTTATTTTTTTTTTGGACCAACGGTTTGGTCGTGAGAGCAATTTGTTCGGGGACTCAAAACCCATGTTAAACAGCCTGAGCTGATCTTCTCTCTCATCATCTGGCTGTGTGGCGCAAGTGCAGGCAAGTCTTGATCGCCATGACAACGACTGCTCACACAGACACAGACAGAGACACAGAGCAGCAGCTCTCTGTCTCTGTGTCTGTGTCTGTGTGTCTGTGTCTGTGTCTGTCTCTGTCTGTCTCTGTGTCTGTGTGTCTGTGTCTGTGTCTGTCTGTGTCTGTGTCTCTGTCTCTGTGTCTGTCTCTGTGTCTGTCTCTGTCTCACAATCTTTACAGGACAGATTACAGCAGCTGAATGTTCATTTGAAACAGCAAATACACATTATTAACCCCTAAAGTGCCCAATGGGCTCTCTAGCGCCACCTAGCTGCACTAAAATGTCCACTGTGGCCTGTAGGCATGTGGTAGACAGCTCAAACCACTCTCTCACTCTGACCCTAGCTGCACCTACTTAGTGATCATGGCAACCACTGTCACAAACTCACAGAAACATGACGTGTGTGTGATTCTAAAAACTGACCTGATGACATGACAGCGACAGAATCTCCATTTTAACCCTTTAGTTGCCAGAGTTATTTGAGGAAAATATTCATTTCTACATTTCAAAAGGCTGTGGCTTGAAAGTGGTGAGAGATAAAGGCAAACTGTAAATGAGAAAGTTATTGGGGACCACGCCTGGAGACAGAGGACTCTCCATGAGGAGTCCTCGCCGAAGGCGAGGATCCTATTGACCCCCTAAACATGCTCAAAAACTCACCAAAATTGGCACGCATATCAGAACCGGTCAACAATTTCAGAAAATCATAAAATTAACCCCTAACGTGCCAAAATGGGCTCTCTAGCGCCACCAAGGTACACTACAATGGCCGCTGCGGCCTGTAGGTGTGTTGTTTTTGTCATCTCATCCTCAAAATGAAGGAAGAGGAATCTGATGGGAGAAAATTCACTCATCTAATTTGCATAATGTCACTTCTACATAACTACAGCTACAGAAAGCATTCAAACATCAAAACGATCAGCTCTGTGAGAATTTTCTGATGTTTGTGGCAA
Organism: Epinephelus cyanopodus; assembly: GCA_026686955.1. Classification (NCBI taxonomy): domain Eukaryota; kingdom Metazoa; phylum Chordata; class Actinopteri; order Perciformes; family Serranidae; genus Epinephelus; species Epinephelus cyanopodus. Next base: position 55,512 of record CM048919.1, read on the forward strand.
TGTGTGCGATATTTGTAAATCGTTCGCTGGAGGCCGAAACGGGCGAGGTCCCGCCAAACGCTGCTTGCAGCTTTAATTATTATTTCTTTCTTTCTTCCGCCGCCTCTTTGAACTGGAATTTTGACCCCTAAACATGCTCAAAAACTCACCAAATTGGCACGCACATCAGAACCGGTGAAAATTTAATTAAAATCATGAAATTAACCCCTAAAGTGCCAAAATGAGCTCTCTAGCGCCACCTAGGCACACTAAAATGGCCGCTACGGCCTGTAGGAACGTCGTAGAAACGTCAAACCAAAACTGTCGTGTTCGTCTCATCAAGACCTAAAAATGATGTGGGGACACCCCGGACCTAAACCCAACAGGAAGTGATGTAATTGCCCTTTCAAAATAAGATTTTGCCTTAAACTGCCTTTCCTTAAAAAAACTTCTCATACAGCGTTTATCCCACCGGCTCCAAACTTGCAGGGATTCCAGATCAACTCCTTCTAATCAAAAGTTATTCGTAACTTTTCCATTCCTGCCTTCGTTTGGATTTCGTGGGCTCCTGAAGGTGAGATGTCAGAAAAACGTCCAGACGGCCGTCGAAGGCTGTCCCATAGGAAATGAATGGCAGCAGGGGGGAAAAAGACACCAATCTTTGGGCTTTTTCGAGCCTTTACAGTGTCTCCATACGTTGACCTACAGACTCCATTCAAACTCTCAAATGTTGCCACAGGTCTCGTGTATTCACTCATGTTTTCATCTTTTCCCAATCTTTTATCGTTTTTCATCGCTGCCTCTCCGAGTACCATGAGCAAAAAGTGGAGACATTGTGCGTTTATAATGGGTGTCTATTGCGCGGAATGTTCCGCGCTAGAGTGGAGAGAGCTCTAAAAATCGTCTAAAACTTTTGTCTTTAACTCGCTCATACGGCCACAATTTTCACTTTCCAGACACAATTTCTATCACAAAATGTAGGACAATTTGTCGTGGTCACAGAAATGTTGTCATGGAGTCTGACACATGTACACATTTTTGCTGAACGGCTCCAAAGCGAAGGGAGTGCCGATTTTTTTCTCATTCACTCCCATGTAAACTCAGAGGAGAAATTTCTGGAAACAGCGAAGGTGCAACACATTTTAAACTCGCTCCCCTGACCACATTTTGGACTCCAGAAATATAAAAAATGCCACGGACGTTCTCGACAAGTTGCTGGTTCTCACCATCGCGTTATTTTTTTGATTTGAACAACGGTTTGGTCGTGACAGCAATTTGTTCGGGGAATCAAAACCCATGTTAAACAGCCTGAGCTGATCTCTCTCTCATCATCTGGCTGTGTGGCGCAAGTGCAGCAAGTCTTAATCGCCATGACAACGGCTTGCTCACACAGACACAGACACAGACACAGAGCAGCAGCTCTCTGTCTCTGTCTCTGTCTCTGTGTCTGTCTGTCTGTGTTTCTGTCTCTGTCTGTGTCTTTGTCTGTGTCTATGTGTCTCACAATCTTTACAGGACAGATTACAGCAGCACAATTCTTCATTTGAAACAGCAAATACACATTATTAACCCCTAAAGTGCCGAAATGGGCTCTCTAGCGCCACCTAGCTGCACTAAAATGGCCGCTGTGGCCTGTAGGCATGTGGTAGACAGATCAAAACCACTCTCTCACTCTGACCCTAGCTGCACCTACTTAGTGATCATGGCAACCACTGTCACAAACTCACAGAAACATGACGTGTGTGTGATTCTAAAACTGACCTGATGACATGACAGCGACAGAATCTCCATTTTAACCCTTTAGTTGCCAGAGTTATTTGAGGAAAATATTCATTTCTACATTTCAAAGGCTGTGGCTTGAAAGTGGTGAGAGATAAAGGCTAACTGTAAATGAGAAAAGTTATTGAGGACCAAGCCTGGAGACAGAGGACTCGGCGAGGATCCTATTAACCCCCTAAACATGCTCAAAAACTCACCAAAATTGGCACGCATATCAGAACCGGTCAACAATTTCAGAAAATCATAAAATTAACCCCTAAAGTGCCAAAATGGGCTCTCTAGCGCCACCAAGGTACACTAAAATGGCCGCTGCGGCCTGTAGGTGTGTTGTTTTTCTCATCTCATCCTCAAAATGAAGGAAGAAGAATTCACTCATCTAATTTGCATATTGTGATGTCACTTCTACATAACTACAGCTACAGAAAACATTCAAACATCAAAACGTTCAGCTCTGTGAGAATTTTCTGATGTTTGTGGCAATGTGTGCGATATTTGTAAATCGTTCGCTGGAGGCCGAAACGGGCGAGGTCCCGCCAAACGCTGCTTGCAGCTTTAATTATTAGGGGCCTCGAACGAAGGACGAGGACCCTATTGTTCTTGTAGCGTTTATTATTATTATTATTTCTTCTTTCTTCCGCCGCGACTTTAAACTGGATTTTGACCCTTTAAACATGCTTCAAAACTCATCAAAATTGGCACGTTTGTCAGAAAAAAAAATGGCCGCTGCTGCCAGTAGGAATGTCGTAGGAAGACCAAACCAAAACAGCCGTGTTCGTTTCATCAAGACCTACAAATCACGTGCTCGCACCAATGACCTAAATCCAACAGGAAGTGAGGTATTTCCCTTTCAAAGTAAAATTTTCCTCAAAAACAAGAAATTCCTTTAAAAATCATCTTCTCCTAAACCGTTCATCGTATCGGCCTCAAATTCGCACACATTATCGATCAATTGGTCCTTGTCAATTATTCTGCGTGAATTATCAGCATTTGAAGGGTTTGGATTTACTGGCCTGTTTTGTGTGATGTGCTCCATTTACCTCCTGACGACTTGTTGTGCCACCTAGGCACACAAAAATGCCCGGTGCGAAGGGTAGGAACCACTTAGAAAGACCAAACCAAAAACTGTCGCGTTCGTCTCATAAAGACCTACAAATGTCGCGCTGCAACCCCTGACCTAACTCCAACAGGAAGCGCACTGTTGTTGTTTGAATGTAAGATGGCGTTTTGACAAATTCTGCCGCTCAAAGATTTTTTGCTCCTACACCGTTTATCAGAACTGCTTAAACTTTCACAAATTACAGATCTACCCTGGTGAACATTACTTGAGAAGGATTTTGTCCTAACTTGAACGGTTTGGATCTCCCAAGCGTTTGCAGGTGCAGAGCACAACTCCTCATGATGATCTGTAAGAAAAGATGAGTGACAACACATCCTAAACTTGTGACTGAGGCACATTATTTTATTCCATAAACATACAAGCTTGATATCACTGCGTTCAGAACAAAATTATCTATCTGGTGATGCTTTCAGATTGAAAATGTGACTCACGGTTTGGCATCTAAAAGGACTAGTTTGTGAGATTTTCAGCCCATTCTGCTGTCTGCCTGCAGCACATGCAGTCCTTCATTAGCATAACAAAAGCTGAAGTGTGAGTGTGTGTGTGTGTGTCTGTGTGTGTGTGTGTGTGTCATTTCCTAATTTTCCTAAATAAATGCCTGATAGAAAATTTGTAACTACAACATTCCCTGGTGTAACTTTTTTTGCCTCATTAACAATTGGAATCAAATCTGTAGCTACATCTGTGCTGAGATCATACTGTCTTTGTGTAAACAGGAATCAATCACCAAGAGCACACAACACGTGTGTTCATCTTAAAGGTATATTTTATCACAAAACTCTACATGTAAAACATCATTTACTCACTATTTATGAAAAATACAGTGTTGCATGCTTATATGCTATGAAACTTTGTTATGTTTCCTTTTGAAATCAACATTATTAGGAGAAATACAGTTCCATTATTGACAATGCTATATCTCAATACACATGTTCCACAGCCAATTCATATTAAGCCTTGATCATAAATGTTTATAACTTTGTTGTGTATACTTGAATATCTCAAAAATAATCAATTTCCTAAAATGTACCTCCACTGTAAACTTTTTCTAAAATTCTTTTTAATTTTAGTACTTTCAGTAGTGTCATTGTAAGCTGTCAAATGCCTCCAGCTGATTTTGTTATCATTAGTTATAGTCAACTCATCTTGAGTACATGGTCATTAATTAGCATAAAAATGGCTTCACAGATACGTGTGTGTGTGTGTGTGTGTGTGTGTGTGTGTGTGTGATTTCTAATTTTCAGATACAGACACACTAAAACACACACTCCAGTCCCTGTCCCCTTTCTCTCTCTCTCTCTCTCTCTCTCTCTCTCTCTCTCTCTCTCTCTCGTGTCCTGTTAGTGCATGTCACTAACTCGGCTGACTGCATGTCAGAAACTCAACCTCTTCTCCACAGTCTTTGTGCTCTACTACCTCACAGGTTAACTTCTACCACAGCACTGCTTGGATAGTGTGACATGTGAGGTCGTGCTATAGCTGTGGTGTGAAATGCCACCCGCTGATTTAGTTATCATTAGTCATTAGTCAACTCATCTTGAGTGCCTGGGCTGTCACCTAACTACGTGATTCTTAATTAGCATAACAATAGCTCCACTCTGACAGATACAGTGAGTGTGTATGTGTGTGTGTGTTTGTCTGTCTGTGTATGTGTGTGTCTGAGTGTGTCATACTTATACTCTCATTATACACATTTGATTATTGTCACGTGTGTAAACCATTAGATATTAATATATACTTTCAACAAATTGTACCACAATAACCAGAATTGAAATTATAATATTATTACTTCTATGAATGTTGTTGTAAGCTACTGTCATGACCATCTGTCCTACATCTCTCTCTGTCTCCCCTTCTGTTTCATTGGTCTGAAGGACAGAGGGATGTTGTATGCTGTAAAGCCCTGTGAGGCAAATTGTGCTTTGTGATATTGATTGCTTGATTGATTGATTGACTGACTGACTGATTGATGTCCTCATCAGTAGTTTGGTTTTCAGAAGCCATCAAAGTTCTATTCCCATGTCATGGGTTCATTGTAAAAAAAAAATGACCTTGCGTTCTATTGACATAACAGAACGCGACGCTCGCTTTCGACGTACGCCGGACCCCGAATGGCGTGGGTCGAGGCCGTTCAACGCTGCTCGCAGCTTTAATTATTATTTCTTTCTTCCGCCGCCACTTTAAAGTGGATTTTGACCCCCTAAACATGCTTCAAAACTCACCAAAATTGGTACGTATGTCAGGACTGGTGAAAAATTTATCTAATGAAGAAATAAAATTAAAAAGTGCAAAAATGGCTCTGTAGCGCCACCTAGAATGACTGAATCACAAAATGGCCACTGCTGCCAGTAGGAATGTCGTAGGAAGACCAAACCAAAACAGCCGTGTTCGTCTCATCAAGACCTACAAATCACGTGCTCGCACCAATGACCTAAATCCAACAGGAAGTGAGGTATTTCCCTTTCAAAGTAAAATTTTCCTCAAAAACAAGAAATTCCTTTAAAAATCATCTTCTCCTAAACCGTTCATGTATCGGCCTCAAATTCGCACACATTATCGATCAATTGGTCCTTGTCAATTATTCTGCGTGAATTATCGGCCTTTGAAGGGTTTGGATTTACTGGCCTCTTCCGTGTGATGTGCTCCCTTTACCTCCTGACGACTTGTTGTGCCACCTAGGCACACAAAAATGCCCGGTGCGACGGGTAGGAACTTAGAAAGACCAAACCAAAACTGTTGCGTTCGTCTCATAAAGACCTACAAATCTCGCGCTGCAACCCCTAACCTAACTCCAACAGGAAGCGCACTGTTGTTGTTTGAATGTAAGATGGCGTTTTTGACAAATTCTGTCGCTCAAAGATTTTTTGCTCCTACACCGTTTATCAGAACTGCTTCAAACTTTCACAAATTACAGATCTACCCCTGGTGAACATTACTTGTGAAGGATTTTGTCCTAACTTGAACGGTTGGATCTCACAAGCGTTGCAGGTGCAGAGCACAACTCCTCATGATGATCTGTAAGAAAGATGGGTGACACACATCCTAAACTTGTGACTAAGGCACATTTTTTATTCCATAAACATACAAGCTTGATATCACTGCGTTCAGAACAAAATTATCTATCTGGTGATGCTTTCAGATTGAAAATGTGACTCACGGTTTGGCATCTAAAAGGACTAGTTTGTGAGATTTTCAGCCCATTCTGCTGTCTGCCTGCAGCACATGCAGTCCTTCATTAGCATAACAAAAGCTAAAGTGTGAGTGTGTGTGTGTGTGTGTGTGTGTGTGTGTCATTCCTAATTTTCCTAAATAAATGCCTGATAGCAAAAATTGTAACTACAACATTCCCTGGTGAAACTTTTTTTTTGCCTCATTAACAATTGGAATCAAATCTGTAGCTACATCTGTGCTGCAGATCATACTGTCTTTGTGTAAACAGGCATCAATCACCAAGAGCACACAACAAGTGTGTTCATCTTAAACATATATTTTATCACAAAACTCTACATGCAAAACATCATTTACTCACTATTTATGGAAAATACAGTCTTGCAATGCCTATATGCTATGAAACTTTATGTTCCTTATGAAATCAACATTATTAGGGAAAATACAGTTCCATTATTGACAATGCTATATCTCAATACACATGTTCCACAGCCAATTCATATTAAGCCTTGATCATAAATGTTGATAACTTTGTTGTGTATACTTGAATATCTCAAATTAATCAATTTCCTAAAATGTAACTCCACTGTAAACTTTTTCTAAAATTCTTCTATAATATTAATACTTTCAGTAGTGTCATTGTAAGCTGTCAAATGCTTCCTGCTGATACTGTTATCATTAGTTATAGTCAACTCATCTTGAGTACATGGTCATTAATTAGCATAAAAATGGCTTCACAGATACGTCTGTGTGTGTGTGTGTGTGATTTCTACTTTTCAGATACAGACACACCAAAAACACACACACTCCAATCCCTGTCCCCTTTCTCTCTCTCTCTCTCTCTCTCTCTCTCTCTCTCTCTCTCTCTCTCTCTCGTGTCCTGTTAGTGCATGTCACTTACTCAACTGACTGCATGTCAGAAACTCAACCTCTTCTCCACAGTCTTTGTGCTCTAATACCTCACAGGTTAACTTCTACCACAGCACTGCTTGGATAGTGTGACATGTGAGGTCGTGCTATAGCTGTGGTGTCAAATGCCAGCTGCTGATTTAGTTATCATTAGTCATTAGTCAACTCATCTTGAGTGCCTGGGCTGTCACCTAACTACATGGTCTTTAATTAGCATAACAATAGCTCCACTCTGACAGATACATGTGAGTGTGTATGTGTGTGTGTGTTTGTCTGTCTGTGTATGTGTGTGTCTGAGTGTGTCATACTTATACTCTCATTATACACATTTGATTATTGTCACATGTGTAAACCATTAGATATTAATATACACTTTCAACAAATTGTACCACAATAAGCAGAATTGAAATTATAATACTATTACTTTTATGAATGTTGTTGTAAGCTACTGTCATTACCATCTGTCCTACATCTCTCTCTGTCTCCCTTCTGTTTCATTGGGTCTGAAGAACAGAGGGATGTTGTATGCTGTAAAGCCCTGTGAGGCAAATTGTGATTTGTGATATTGATTGCTTGATTGATTGACTGACTGACTGATTGATGTCCTCATCAGTAGTTTGGTTTTCAGAAGCCATCGAAGTTCTACTCCCATGTCATGGGTTCATTGTAAAAAAAAAAGACCTTGCGTTCTATTGACATAACAGAACGCGACGCTCGCTTTCGACGTACGCCGGACCCCGAAATAGCGTGGGTCGAGGTCCCGTTCAACGCTGCTCGCAGCTTTAATTATTATTATTATTTCTTCTTTCTTCCGCCGCGACTTTAAAGTGGATTTTGACCCTAAACATGCTTCAAAAACTCACCAAATTGGCACGTATGTCAGGACTGGTGAAAATTTTATCTAATGAAGAAATAAATTCAAAAAGTGCAAAATGGCTCTGTAGCGCCACCTAGAATGATGAATCACTAAATGGCCGCTGCTGCCAGTAGGAATGTCGTAGGAAGACCAAACCAAAACAGGTGTGTTCGTTTCATCAAGACCTACAAATCGTGCTCGCACCAATGACCTAAATCCAACAGGAAGTGAGGTATTTCCCTTTCAAAGTAAAATTTTCCTACAAGAAATTCCTTAAAAATCCAAACTACTCCTAAACCGTTTATCGTATCGGCCTCAAATTCGCACACATTATCGATCTATTGGTCCTTGTCAATTATTGTGCGTGAATTATTAACCATTTGAAGCGTTTGGATTTACTGGCCTCCTTTGTGTGATGTGCTCCCTTTACCTCCTGACGACTTGTTGTGCCACCTAGGCACACAAAAATGCCCGGTGCGACGGGTAGGAACCACTTAGAAAGACCAAACCAAAACTGTCGCGTTCGTCTCATAAAGACCTACAAATGTCGCACTGCAACCCCTGACCTAACTCCAACAGGAAGGGCACTGTTGTTGTTTGAATGTAAGATGGCGTTTTTGACAAATTCTGTCGCTCAAAGATTTTTTGCTCCTACACCGTTTATCAGATCTCCTTCAAAGTTTCACAAATTACAGATCTACCCCTGGTGAACATTACTTGCGAAGGATTTTGTCCTAACTTGAACGGTTTGGATCTCACAAGTGTTTGCAGGTGCAGAGCACAACTCCTCATGATGATCTCTGTAAAAAAGATGCGTGACAAACATCCTAAACTTGTGACTAAGGCACATTTTTTTATCCATAAACATACAAGCTTGATATCACTGCGTTCAGAACAAAATTATCTATCTGGTGATGCTTTCAGATTGAAAATGTGGACTCACGGTTTGGCATAAAAAGGACTAGTTCGTGAGATTTCAGCCCATTCTGCTGTCTGCCTGCAGCCACATGCAGTCCTTCATTAGCATAACAAAAGCTGAAGTGTGAGTGTGTGTGTGTGTGTGTGTGTGTGTGTGTCTGTGTGTGTGTCATTCCTAATTTTCCTAATAAATGCCTGATAGAAAAAAAATTTGTAAATACAACATTCCCTGGTGTAACTTTTTTGCCTCATTAACAATTGGAATCAAATCTGTAGCTACATCTGTGCTGCAGATCATACTGTCTTTGTGTAAACAGGAATCAATCACCAAGAGCACACAACACGTGTGTTCATCTTAAAGGTATATTTTATCACAAAACTCTACATGTAAAACATCATTTACTCACTATTTATGAAAAATACAGTGTTGCAATGCTTTATGCTATGAAACTTTGTTATGTTTCCTTTTGAAATCAACATTATTAGGAGAAATACAGTTCCATTATTGACAATGCTATATCTCAATACACATGTTCCACAGCCAATTCATATTAAGCCTTGATCATAAATGTTTATAACTTTGTTGTGTATACTTGAATATCTCAAAAATAATCAATTTCCTAAAATGTACCTCCACTGTAAACTTTTTCTAAAATTCTTTAATTTTAGTACTTTCAGTAGTGTCATTGTAAGCTGTCAAATGCCTCCAGCTGATTTTGTTATCATTAGTTATAGTCAACTCATCTTGAGTACATGGTCATTAATTAGCATAAAAATGGCTTCACAGATACGTGTGTGTGTGTGTGTGTGTGTGTGTGTGTGTGTGTGTGATTTCTAATTTTCAGATACAGACACACTAAAACACACACTCCAGTCCCTGTCCCCTTTCTCTCTCTCTCTCTCTCTCTCTCTCTCTCTCTCTCTCTCTCTCGTGTCCTGTTAGTGCATGTCACTAACTCGGCTGACTGCATGTCAGAAACTCAACCTCTTCTCCACAGTCTTTGTGCTCTACTACCTCACAGGTTAACTTCTACCACAGCACTGCTTGGATAGTGTGACATGTGAGGTCGTGCTATAGCTGTGGTGTGAAATGCCACCCGCTGATTTAGTTATCATTAGTCATTAGTCAACTCATCTTGAGTGCCTGGGCTGTCACCTAACTACGTGATTCTTAATTAGCATAACAATAGCTCCACTCTGACAGATACATGTGAGTGTGTATGTGTGTGTGTGTTTGTCTGTCTGTGTATGTGTGTGTCTGAGTGTGTCATACTTATACTCTCATTATACACATTTGATTATTGTCACGTGTGTAAACCATTAGATATTAATATATACTTTCAACAAATTGTACCACAATAACCAGAATTGAAATTATAATATTATTACTTCTATGAATGTTGTTGTAAGCTACTGTCATGACCATCTGTCCTACATCTCTCTCTGTCTCCCCTTCTGTTTCATTGGGTCTGAAGGACAGAGGGATGTTGTATGCTGTAAAGCCCTGTGAGGCAAATTGTGCTTTGTGATATTGATTGCTTGATTGATTGATTGACTGACTGACTGATTGATGTCCTCATCAGTAGTTTGGTTTTCAGAAGCCATCAAAGTTCTATTCCCATGTCATGGGTTCATTGTAAAAAAAAAATGACCTTGCGTTCTATTGACATAACAGAACGCGACGCTCGCTTTCGACGTACGCCGGACCCCGAAATGGCGTGGGTCGAGGCCCCGTTCAACGCTGCTCGCAGCTTTAATTATTATTATTTCTTTCTTCCGCCGCCACTTTAAAGTGGATTTTGACCCCCTAAACATGCTTCAAAACTCACCAAAATTGGTACGTATGTCAGGACTGGTGAAAAATTTTATCTAATCAAGAAATAAAATTAAAAAGTGCAAAAATGGCTCTGTAGCGCCACCTAGAATGACTGAATCACTAAAATGGCCGCTGCTGCCAGTAGGAATGTCGTAGGAAGACCAAACCAAAACAGCCGTGTTCGTTTCATCAAGACCTACAAATCACGTGCTCGCACCCATGACCTAAATCCAACAGGAAGTGAGGTATTTCCCTTTCAAAGTAAAATTTTCCTCAAAAACAAGAAATTCCTTTAAAAATCATCTTTCTCCTAAACCGTTCATCGTATCGGCCTCAAACTCGCACACATTATCGATCAATTGGTCCTTGTCAATTGTTGTGCGTGAATTATCGGCCATTTGAAGGGTTTGGATTTACTGGCCTCTTCCGTGTGATGTGCTCCCTTTACTCCTGACGACTTGTTGTGCCACCTAGGCACACAAAAATGCCCGGTGCGACGGGTAGGAACCACTTAGAAAGACCAAACCAAAACTGTCGCGTTCGTCTCATAAAGACCTACAAATGTCGCGCTGCAACCCCTGACCTAACTCCAACAGGAAGCGCACTGTTGTTGTTTGAATGTAAGATGGCGTTTTTGACAAATTCTGTCGCTCAAAGATTTTTTGCTCCTACACCATTTATTAGAACTGCTTCAAACGTTCACAAATTACAGATCTACCCCTGGTGAACATTACTTGTGAAGGATTTTGTCCTAACTTGAACGGTTTGGATCTCACAAGCGTTTGCAGGTGCAGAGCACAACTCCTCATGATGATCTCTGTAAGAAAAAATGAGTGACAACACATCCTAAACTTGTGACTATGGCACATTTTTTTATTCCATAAACATACAAGCTTGATATCACTGCGTTCAGAACAAAATTATCTATCTGGTGATGCTTTCAGATTGAAAATGTGACTCACGGTTTGGCATCTAAAAGGACTAGTTTGTGAGATTTTCAGCCCATTCTGCTGTCTGCCTGCAGCCACATGCAGTCCTTAATTAGCATAACAAAAGCTGAAGTGTGATTGTGTGTGTGTGTGTGTGTGTCTCTGTGTGTGTGTGTCATTCCTAATTTTCCTAAATAAATGCCTGATAGTAAAAAATTTGTAAATACAACATTCTCTGGTGTAACTTTTTTGCCTCATTAACAATTGGAATCAAATCTGTAGCTACATCTGTGCTGCAGATCATACTGTCTTTGTGTAAACAGGAATCAATCACCAAGAGCACACAACACGTGTGTTCATCTTAAAAGTATATTTTATCACAAAACTCTACATGTAAAACATCATTTAGTCACTATTTATGGAAAATACAGTGTTACAATGCCTATATGCTATGAAACTTTGTTATGTTTCCTTATGAAATCAACATTATTAGGGAAAATACAGTTCCATTATTGACAAAGCTATATCTCAATACACATGTTCCACAGCCAATTCATATTAAGCCTTGATCATAAATGTTTATAACTTTGTTGTGTATATTTGAATATCTCAAAATTAATCAATTTCCTAAAATGTAACTCCACTGTAAACTTTTTCTAAAATTCTTCTTTAATTTTAGTACTTTCAGTAGTGTCATTGTAAGCTGTCAAATGCCTCCAGCTGATTTTGTTATCTTTAGTTATAGTCAACTCATCTTGAGTACATGGTCATTAATTAGCATAAAAATGGCTTCACAGATACGTGTGTATGTGTGTGTGTGTGTGTGTGTGTGATTTCTAATTTTCAGATACAGACACACCAAAACGCACACTCCAATCCCTGTCCCCTTTCTCTCTCTCTCTCTCTCTCTGTCTCTCTCTCTCTCTCTCCCTCTCTCTCATGTCCTGTTAGTGCATGTCACTAACTCATCTGACTGCATGTCAGAAACTCAACCTCATCTCCACATTCTTTGTGCTCTAATACCTCACAGGTTAACTTCTACCACAGCACTGCTTGGATAGTGTGACATGTGATGTCATGCTATAGCTGTGGTGTCAAATGCCACCTGCTGATTTAGTTATCATTAGTCATTAGTCAACTCATCTTGAGTGCCTGGGCTGTCACCTAACTACAACAAAACACACACTCCAATCCCTGTCCCCTTTCTCTCTCTCTCTCTCTCTCTCTCTCTCTCTTTCTCTCTCTCTCTCTCTCTCTCTCTCTCTCTCTCTCTCATGTCCTGTTAGTGCATGTCACTAACTCGGCTGACTGCATGTCAGAAACTCAACCTCTTCTCCACAGTCTTTGTGCTCTACTACCTCACAGATTAACTTCTACCACAGCACTGCTTGGATAGTGTGACATGTGAGGTCGTGCTATAGCTGTGGTGTCAAATGCCACCTGCTGATTTAGTTATCATTAGTCATTAGTCAACTCATCTTGAGTGCCTGGGCTGTCACCTAACTACGTGGTCTTTAATTTAGCATAACAATAGCTCCACTCTGACAGATACATGTGAGTGTGTATGTGTGTGTGTGTTTGTCTGTCTGTGTATGTGTGTGTGTGTGTGTGTGTGTGTGTCATACTTATACTGTCATTATACACATTTGATTATTGTCACATGTGTAAACCATTAGATATTAATATACACTTTCAACAAATTGTACCACAATAAGCAGAATTGAAAATTATAATACTATTACTTTTATTAATGTTGTTGTAAGCTACTGTCATTACCATCTGTCCTACATCTCTCTCTGTCTCCCCTTCTGTGTCATTGGGTCTGAAGAACAGAGGGATGTTGTATGCTGTAAAGCCCTGTGAGGCAAATTGTGATTTGTGATATTGATTGCTTGATTGATTGACTGACTGACTGATTGATGTCCTCATCAGTAGTTTGGTTTTCAGAAGCCATCAAAGTTCTACTCCCATGTCATGGGTTCATTGTAAAAAAAAATGACCTTGCGTTCTATTGACATAACAGAACGCGACGCTCGCTTTCGACGTACGCCGGACCCCGAAATAGCGTGGGTCGAGGTCCCGTTCAACGCTGCTCGCAGCTTTAATTATTATTATTATTAGGGGCCTCGAACGAAGGACGAGGACCCTATTGTTTTTGTAGCGTTTCTTATTATTATTATTTCTTCTTTTTTCCGCCGCGACTTTAAACTGGATTTTGACCCCCTAAACATGCGTAAAAACTCCCCAAAATTCGAACGAACGAAGGACGAGGACCCTATTGTTTTTGTAGCGTTTCTTATTATTATTATTTCTTCTTTTTTCCGCCGCGACTTTAAACTGGATTTTGACCCCCTAAACATGCGTAAAAACTCCCCAAAATTGGCACGTATGTCAGGACTGGTGAAAAATTTTATCTAATGAAGAAATAAATTCAAAAAGTGCAAAAATGGCTCTGTAGCGCCACCTAGAATGACTGAATCACTAAAATGGCCGCTGCTGCCAGTAGGAATGTCGTAGGGAAGACCAAACCAAAACAGTCGTGTTCAATTCAACAAGACCTACAAATCACGTGCTCGCACCAATGACCTAAATCCAACAGGAAGTGAGGTATTTCCCTTTCAAAGTAAAATTTTCCTCAAAAACAAGAAATTCCTTTAAAAATCATCTTCTCCTAAACCGTTCATCGTATCGGCCTCAAATTCGCACACATTATCGATCAATTGGTCCTTGTCAATTATTCTGCGTGAATTATCAGCCATTTGAAGGGTTTGGATTTACTGGCCTCTTCCGTGTGATGTGCTCCTTTTACCTCCTGACGACTTGTTGTGCCACCTAGGCACACAAAAATGCCCGGTGCGACAGGTAGGAATCACTTAGAAAGACCAAACCAAAACTGTCGCGTTCATCTCATAAGACCTACAAATGTCGTGCTGCAACCCCTGACCTAACTCAACAGGAAGCGCATGTTGTTGTTTGAATGTAAGATGGCGTTTTTGACAAATTCTGTCGCTCAAAGATTTTTTGCTCCTACACCGTTTATAAGAACTGCTTCAAACTTTCACAAATTACAGATCTACCCCTGGTGAACATTACTTGCGAAGGATTTTGTCCTAACTTGAACGGTTTGGATCTATCAAGCGTTTGCAAGTGCAGAGCACAACTCCTCATGATGATCTCTGTAAGAAAAGATGGGTGACAAACACATCCTAAACTTGTGACTAAGGCAATTTTTTTATTCCATAAACATACAAGCTTGATATCACTGCGTTCAGAACAAAATTATCTATCTGGTGATGCTTTCAGATTGAAAATGTGACTCACGGTTTGGCATCTAAAAGGACTAGTTTGTGAGATTTTCAGCCCATTCTGCTGTCTGCCTGCAGCCACATGCAGTCCTTAATTAGCATAACAAAAGCTGAAGTGTGAGTGTGTGTCTGTGTGTGTGTGTGTGTGTGTGTGTGTGTGTGTCTGTGTGTGTGGCATTCCTAATTTTCCTAAATAAATGCCTGATAGAAAAAATTTGTAACTACAACATTCCCTGGTGTAACTTTTTTTTGCCTCATTAACAATTGAATCAAATCTGTAGCTACATCTGTGCTGCAGATCATACTGTCTTTGTGTAAACAGGAATCAATCACCAAGAGCACACAACACGTGTGTTCATCTTAAAGGTATATTTTATCACAAAACTCTACATGTAAAACATCATTTACTCACTATTTATGAAAAATACAGTGTTGCAATGCGTATATGCTATGAAACTTTATGTTTCCTTATGAAATCAACATTATTAGGAGAAATACAGTTCCATTATTGACAATGCTATATCTCAACACACATGTTCCACAGCCAATTCATATTAAGCCTTGATCATAAATGTTTATAACATTGTTGTGTATACTTGAATATCTAAAATTAATCAATTTCCTAAAATGTAACTCCACTGTAAACTTTTTGTAAAATTCTTCTATAATATTAATACTTTCAGTAGTGTCATTGTAAGCTGTCAAATGCTTCCTGCTGATGTTGTTATCATTACTTATAGTCAACTCATCTTGAGTACATGGTCATTAATTAGCATAAAAATGGCTTCACAGATACATGTGTGTGTGTGTGTGTGTGTGTGTGTGTGTGTGTGTGTGTGTGTGTGTGTGTGTGTGTGTGATTTCTAATTTTCAGATACAGACACACCAAAACACACACTCTAACACACCAAAACACACATTCCACTCCCTGTCCCTTTCTCTCTCTCTCTCTCTCTCTCTCTCTGTCTCTCGTGTCTGTTAGTGCATGTCACTAACTCGGCTGACTGCATGTCAGAAACTCAACCTCTTCTCCACAGTCTTTGTGCTACTACCTCACAGGTTAACTTCTACCACAGCACTGCTTGGATAGTGTGACATGTGAGGTCGTGCTATAGCTGTGGTGTGAAATGCCACCTGCTGATGTAGTTATCATTAGTCATTAGTCAACTCATCTTGAGTGCCTGGGCTGTCACCTAACTACGTGATTCTTAATTAGCATAACAATAGCTCCACTCTGACAGATACATGTGAGTGTGTATGTGTGTGTGTGTTTGTCTGTCTGTATATGTGTGTGTGTGTGTGTGTGTCATACTTATACTCTCATTATACACATTTGATTATTGTCACGTATGTAAACCATTAGATATTAATATATACTTTCAACAAATTGTACCACAATAACCAGAATAGAAATTATAATATTATTACTTTTATGAATGTTGTTGTAAGCTACTGTCATGACCATCTGTCCTACATCTGTCTGTGTCTCCCCTTCTGTTTCATTGGGTCTGCAGAACAGAGGGATGTTGTATGCTGTAAAGCCCTGTGAGGTAAATTGTGATTTGTTATATTGATTGCTTGATTGATTGATTGACTGACTGACTGATTGATGTCCTCATCAGTAGTTTGGTTTTCAGAAGCCATCAAAGTTCTATTCCCATGTCATGGGTTCATTGTAAAAAAAATGACCTTGCATTCTATTGACATAACGGAACGCGACGCTCGCTTTCGACGTACGCCGGACCCCGAAATGGCGTGGGTCGAGGCCCCGTTCAACGCTGCTCGCAGCTTTAATTATTATTATTTCTTTCTTCCGCCGCGACTTTAAACTGGATTTTGACCCCCTAAACATGCTTCAAAACTCACCAAAATTGGTACGTATGTCTGGACTGGTGAAAAATTTTATCTAATGAAGAAATAAATTCAAAAAGTGCAAAAATGGCTCTGTAGCGCCACCTAGAATGACTGAATCAGACTGAATCACTAAAATGGCGCTGCTGCCAGTAGGAATGTCGTAGGAAGACCAAACGAAAACAGCCGTGTTCGTTTCATCAAGACCTACAAATCACGTGCTCGCACCAATGACCTAAATCCAACAGGAAGTGAGGTATTTCCCTTTCAAAGTAAAATTTTCCTCAAAAACAAGAAATTCCTTAAAAATCGAACTACTCCTAAACCGTTTATCGTATCGGCCTCAAATTCGCACACATTATCGATCAATTGGTCCTTGTCAATTATTCTGCGTCAATTATAATTCATTTGAAGGGTTTGGATTTACTGGCCTCTTTTGTGTGATGTGCTCCTTTACCTCCTGACGACTTGTTGTGCCACCTAGGCACACAAAAATGCCCGGTGCGACGGGTAGGAACCACTTAGAAAGACCAAACCAAAACTGTCGCGTTCGTCTCATAAAGACCTACAAATGTCGCACTGCACCCTGACCTAACTCCAACAGGAAGCGCACTGTTGTTGTTTGAATGTAAGATGGCGTTTTTGACAAATTCTGTCGCTCAAAGATTTTTTGATCCTACCGTTTATCAGAACTGCTTCAAACTTTCACAAATTACAGATCTACCCCTGGTGAACATTACTTGCGAAGGATTTTGTCCTAACTTGAACGGTTTGGATCTCCCAAGCGTTTGCAGGTGCAGAGCACAACTCCTCATGATGATCTCTGTAAGAAAAATGAGTGACAACACATCCTAAACTTGTGACTAAGGCACATTTTTTAATTCCATAAACATACAAGCTTGATATCACTGCGTTCAGGACAAAATTATCTATCTGGTGATGCTTTCAGATTGAAAATGTGACTCACAGTTTGGCATCTAAAAGGACTAGTTTGTGAGATTTTCAGCCCATTCTGCTGTCTGCCTGCAGCCACATGCAGTCCTTCATTAGCATAACAAAAGCTGAAGTGTGAGTGTGTGTGTGTGTGTGTGTGTGTGTGTGTGTGTGTGTGTGTGTGGCATTCCTAATTTTCCTAAATAAATGCCTGATAGCAAAATTTGTAACTACAACATTCCCTGGTGTAACTTTTTTTTGCCTCATTAACAATTGGAATCAAATCTGTAGCTACATCTGTGCTGCAGATCATACTGTCTTTGTGTAACAGGAATCAATCACCAAGAGCACACAACACGTGTGTTCATCTTAAAGGTATATTTTATCACAAAACTCTACATGTAAAACATCATTTACTCACTATTTATGAAAAATACAGTGTTGCAATGCCTATATGCTATGAAACTTTGTTATGTTTCCTTTTGAAATCAACATTATTAGGAGAAATACAGTTCCATTATTGACAATGCTATATCTCAATACACATGTTCCACAGCCAATTCATATTAAGCCTTGATCATAAATGTTTATACATTGTTGTGTATACTTGAATATCTCAAAATTAAATCAATTTCCTAAAATGTAACTCCACTGTAAACTTTTTCTAAAATTCTTCTATAATATTAATACTTTCAGTAGTGTCATTGTAAGCTGTCAAATGCTTCCTGCTGATGTTGTTATCATTAGTTATAGTCAACTCATCTTGAGTACATGGTCATTAATTTGCATAAAAATGGCTTCACAGATACGTGTGTGTGTGTGTGTGTGTGTGTGTGTGTGTGTGTGTGTGATTTCTAATTTTCAGATACAGACACACCAAAACACACACTCCAACACACCAAAACACACACTCCAGTCCCTGTCCCCTTTCTCTCTCTCTCTCTCTCTCTCTCTCTCTCTCTCTCTCTCTCTCTGTCTCTCGTGTCCTGTTAGTGCATGTCACTAACTCGGCTGACTGCATGTCAGAAACTCAACCTCTTCTCCACAGTCTTTGTGCTCTACTACCTCACAGTTAACTTCTACCACAGCACTGCTTGGATAGTGTGACATGTGAGGTCGTGCTATAGCTGTGGTGTCAAATGCCACCTGCTGATTTAGTTATCATTAGTCATTAGTCAACTCATCTTGAGTGCCTGGGCTGTCACCCAACTACGTGATTCTTAATTAGCATAACAATAGCTCCACTCTGACAGATACATGTGAGTGTGTATGTGTGTGTGTGTTTGTCTGTCTGTGTATGTGTGTGTCTGAGTGTGTCATACTTATACTCTCATTATACACATTTGATTATTGTCACGTATGTAAAACCATTAGATATTAATATATACTTTCAACAAATTGTACCACAATAACCAGATAGAAATTATAATATTATTACTTCTATGAATGTTGTTGTAAGCTACTGTCATGACCATCTGTCCTACATCTCTCTCTGTCTCCCCTTCTGTTTCATTGGGTCTGAAGAACAGAGGGATGTTGTATGCTGTAAAGCCCTGTGAGGCAAATTGTGCTTTGTGATATTGATTGCTTGATTGATTGATTGACTGACTGACTGACTGATTGATGTCCTCATCAGTAGTTTGGTTTTCAGAAGCCATCAAAGTTCTATTCCATGTCATGGGTTCATTGTAAAAAAAATGACCTTGCGTTCTATTGATAACAGAACGCGACGCTCGCTTTCGACGTACGCGGACCCGAAATGCGTGGGTCGAGGCCCCGTTCAACGCTGCTCGCAGCTTTAATTATTTCTTTTTTTCCGCCGCGACTTTAAACTGGATTTTGACCCCCTAAACATGCGTAAAAACTCCCCAAAATTGGCACGTATGTCAGGACTGGTGAAAAATTTTATCTAATGAAGAAATAAATTCAAAAAGTGCAAAAATGGCTCTGTAGCGCCACCTAGAATGACTGAATCACTAAAATGGCCGCTGCTGCCAGTAGGAATGTCGTAGGAAGACCAAACCAAAACAGTCGTGTTCATTTCAACAAGGCCTACAAATCACGTGCTCGCACCAATGACCTAAATCCAACAGGAAGTGAGGTATTTCCCTTTCAAAGTAAAATTTTCTCAAAAACAAGAAATTCCTTTAAAATCATCTTCTCCTAAACCGTTCATCGTATCGGCCTCAAATTCGCACACATTATCGATCAATTGGTCCTTGTCAATTATTCTGCGTGAATTATCAGCCATTTGAAGGGTTTGGATTTACTGGCCTCTTCCGTGTGATGTGCTCCTTTTTACCTCCTGACGACTTGTTGTGCCACCTAGGCACACAAAAATGCCCGGTGCGACAGGTAGGAATCACTTAGAAAGACCAAACCAAAACTGTCGCGTTATCTCATAAAGACCTACAAAATGTCGTGCTGCAACCCCTGACCTAACTCCAAAGGAAGCGCACTGTTGTTGTTTGAATGTAAGATGGCGTTTTTGACAAATTCTGTCGCTCAAAGATTTTTTGCTCCTACACCGTTTATAAGAACTGCTTCAAACTTTCACAAATTACAGATCTACCCTGGTGAACATTACTTGCGAAGGATTTTGTAACTTGAACGGTTTGGATCTATCAAGCGTTTGCAAGTGCAGAGCACAACTCCTCATGATGATCTCTGTAAGAAAAGATGGGTGACAACACATCCTAAACTTGTGACTGAGGCACATTATTTTATTCCATAAACATACAAGCTTGATATCACTGCGTTCAGAACAAAATTATCTATCTGGTGATGCTTTCAGATTGAAATGTGACTCACGGTTTGGTATCTAAAAGGACTAGTTTGTGAGATTTTCAGCCCATTCTGCTGTCTGCCTGCAGCCACATGCAGTCCTTAATTAGCATAACAAAAGCTGAAGTGTGAGTGTGTGTGTGTGTTCTGTGTGTGTGTGTGTGTGTCATTCCTAATTTTCCTAAATAAATGCCTGATAGCAAAAATTTGTAACTACAACATTCCCTGGTGTAACTTTTTTTTGCCTCATTAACAATTGGAATCAAATCTGTAGCTACATCTGTGCTGCAGATCATACTGTCTTTGTGTAAACAGGAATCAATCACCAAGAGCACACAACACGTGTGTTCATCTTAAAGGTATATTTTATCACAAAACTCTACATGTAAAACATCATTTACTCACTATTTATGAAAAATACAGTGTTGTAATGCCTATATGCTATGAAACTTTGTTATGTTTCCTTTTGAAATCAACATTATTAGGAGAAATACAGTTCCATTATTGACAATGCTATATCTCAATACACATGTTCCACAGCCAATTCATATTAAGCCTTGATCATAAATTTTATAACATTGTTGTGTATACTTGAATATCTCAAAATTAAATCAATTTCCTAAAATGTAACTCCACTGTAAACTTTTTCTAAAATTCTTCTATAATATTAATACTTTCAGTAGTGTCATTGTAAGCTGTCAATGCTTCCTGCTGATGTTGTTATCCTTAGTTTAGTCAACTCATCTTGAGTACATAGTCATTAATTAGCATAAAAATGGCTTCACAGATACATGTGTGTGTGTGTGTGTGTGTGTGTGTGTGTGTGTGTGTGTGATTTCTAATTTTCAGATACAGACACACCAAAAACACACACTCCAATCCCTGTCCCCTTTCTCTCTCTCTCTCTCTCTCTCTCTCTCTCTGTCTCTCGTGTCCTGTTAGTGCATGTCACTAACTCGGCTGACTGCATGTCAGAAACTCAACCTCTTCTCCACAGTCTTTGTGCTCTACTACCTCACAGGTTAACTTCTACCACAGCATGCTTGGATAGTGTGACATGTGAGGTCGTGCTATAGCTGTGGTGTGAAATGCCACCTGCTGATTTAGTTATCATTAGTCATTAGTCAACTCATCTTGAGTGCCTGGGCTGTCACCAAACTACGTGATTCTTAATTAGCATAACAATAGCTCCACTCTGACAGATACATGTGAGTGTGTATGTGTGTGTGTGTTTGTCTGTCTGTGTATGTGTGTGTCTGAGTGTGTCATACTTATACTCTCATTATACACATTTGATTATTGTCACGTATGTAAACCATTAGATATTAATATATACTTTCAACAAATTGTACCACAATAACCAGAATTGAAATTATAATATTATTACTTTTATGAATGTTGTTGTAAGCTACTGTCATGACCATCTGTCCTACATCTCTCTCTGTCTCCCTTCTGTTTCATTGGGTCTGAAGGACAGAGGGATGTTGTTACTGTAAGCCCTGTGAGGCAAATTGTGCTTTGTGATATTGATTGCTTGATTGATTGATTGACTGACTGACTGATTGATGTCCTCATCAGTAGTTTGGTTTTCAGAAGCCATCAAAGTTCTATTCCCATGTCATGGGTTCATTGTAAAAAAAAATGACCTTGCGTTCTATTGACATAACGGAACGCGACGCTCGCTTTCGACGTACGCCGGACCCCGAAATGGCGTGGGTCGAGGCCCCGTTCAACGCTGCTCGCAGCTTTAATTATTATTATTATTATTATTAGGGACCTCGACAGAGGACCCTCTTGTTCCTGTAGCGTTTATTATTATTATTATTAGGGACCTCGACAGAGGACCCTCTTGTTCCTGTAGCGTTTATTATTATTATTAGGGGCCTCGAACGAAGGACGAGGTCCCCTCTTGTTCTTGTAGCGTTTATTATTATTATTATTATTATTATTATTATTATTATTATTATTATTATTTCTTTCTTCCGCCGCGACTTTAAACTGGATTTTGACCCCCTAAACATGCTTCAAAACTCACCAAAATTGGCACGTATGTCAGGACTGGTGAAAAATTTTATCTAATGAAGAAATAAATTCAAAAAGTGCAAAAATGGCTCTGTAGCGCCACCTAGAATGACTGAATCACTAAAATGGCCGCTGCTGCCAGAAGGAATGTCGTAAAGACCAAACCAAAACAGGTGTGTTCCTTTCATCAAGACCTACAAATCACGTGCTCGCACCAATGACCTAAATCCAACAGGAAGTGAGGTATTTCCCTTTCAATGTAAAATTTTCCTCAAAAACAAGAAATTCCTTAAAAATCGAACTACTTCTAAACCGTTTATCGTATCGGCCTCAAATTCGCACACATTATCGATCTATTGCTCCTTGTCAATTATTCTGCGTGAATTATTAACCATTTCAAGCGTTTGGATTTACTGGCCTCTTTTGTGTGATGTGCTCCCTTTACCTCCTGACGACTTGTTGTGCCACCTAGGCACACAAAAATGCCTGGTGCGACGGGTAGGAACCACTTAGAAAGACCAAACCAAAACTGTCGCGTTCGTCTCATAAAGACCTACAAATGTCGCACTGCAACCCCTGACCTAACTCCAACAGGAAGCGCACTGTTGTTGTTTGAATGTAAGATGGCGTTTTTGACAAATTCTGTCGCTCAAAGATTTTTTGCTCCTACACCGTTTATCAGATCTCCTTCAAAGTTTCACAAATTACAGATCTACCCCTGGTGAACATTACTTGCGAAGGATTTTGTCCAAACTTGAACGGTTTGGATCTCCCAAGCGTTTGCAGGTGCAGAGCACAACTCCTCATGATGATTTCTGTAAGAAAAGATGCGTGACAACACATCCTAAACTTGTGACTAAGGCACATTTTTTTATTCCATAAACATACAAGCTTGATATCACTGCGTTCAGAACAAAATTATCTATCTGGTGATGCTTTCAGATTGAAAATGTGACTCACGGTTTGGCATCTAAAAGGACTAGTTTGTGAGATTTTCAGCCCATTCAGCTGTCTGCCTGCAGCCACATGCAGTCCTTCATTAGCATAACAAAAGCTGAAGTGTGAGTGTGTGTGTGTGTGTGTGTGTGTGTGTGTGTGTGTGTGTGTGTGTGTGTCTGTGTGTGTGTCATTCCTAATTTTCCTAAATAAATGCCTGATAGAAAAAAATTTGTAAATACAACATTCCCTGGTGTAACTTTTTTGCCTCATTAACAATTGGAATCAATCTGTAGCTACATCTGTGCTGCAGATCATACTGTCTTTGTGTAAACAGGAATCAATCACCAAGAGCACACAACACGTGTGTTCATCTTAAAGGTATATTTTATCACAAAACTCTACATGTAAAACATCATTTACTCACTATTTATGGAAAATACAGTCTTGCAATGCCTATATGCTATGAAACTTTATGTTTCCTTATGAAATCAACATTATTAGGGAAAATACAGTTCCATTATTGACAATGCTATATCTCAATACACATGTTCCACAGCCAATTCATATTAAGCCTTGATCATAAATGTTATAACTTTGTTGTGTATACTTGAATATCTCAAAAATAATCAATTTCCTAAAATGTAACTCCACTGTAAACTTTTTCTAAAATTCTTCTTTAATTTTAGTACTTTCAGTAGCGTCATTGTAAGCTGTCAAATGCCTCCAGCTGATTTTGTTATCATTAGTTATAGTCAACTCATCTTGAGTACATGGTCATTAATTAGCATAAAAATGGCTTCACAGACACGTGTGTGTGTGTGTGTGTGATTTCTAATTTTCAGATACAGACACACCAAAACACACACTCCAGTCCCTGTCCCCTTTCTCTCTCTCTCTCTCTCTCTCTCTCTCTCTCTCTCTCTCATGTCCTGTTAGTGCATGTCACTAACTTCGCTGACTGCATGTGAGAAACTCAACCTCTTCTCCACAGTCTTTGTGCTCTAATACCTCACAGGTTAACTTCTACCACAGCACTGCTTGGATAGTGTGACATGTGATGTCGTGCTATAGCTGTGGTGTCAAATGCCACCTGCTGATTTAGTTATCATTAGTCATTAGTCAACTCATCTTGAGTGCCTGGGCTGTCACCCAACTACATGGTTCTTAATTAGCATAACAATAGCTCCACTCTGACAGATACATGTGAGTGTGTTTGTGTGTGTGTGTTTGTCTGTCTGTGTATGTGTGTGTCTGTGTGTGTGTGTGTGTGTGTGTGTGTGTGTGTCATACTTATACTCTCATTATACACATTTGATTATTGTCACATATGTAAACCATTAGATATTAATATACACTTTCAACAAATTGTACACAATAAGCAGAATTCAAATGATCATATTATTGCTTTTATTAATGTTGTTGTAAGCTACTGTCATTACCATCTGTCCTACATCTCTCTCTCCCCTTCTGTTTCATTGGGTCTGCAGAACAGAGGGATGTTGTATGATGTAAAGCCCTGTGAGGCAAATTGTGATTTGTGATATTGATTGCTTGATTGATTGACTGACTGACTGACTGACTGATTGATGTCCTCATCAGTAGTTTGGTTTTCAGAAGCCATCAAAGTTCTACTCCCATGTCATGGGTTCATTGTAAAAAAATGACCTTGCGTTCTATTGACATAACAGAACGCGACGCTTGCTTTCGACGTACGCCGGACCCCGAGATGGCGTGGGTCGAGGCCCCGTTCAACGCTGCTCGCAGCTTTAATTATTATTTTTTCTTTCTTCCGCCGCGACTTTAAACTGGATTTTGACCCCCTAAACATGCTTCAAACTCACAAAATTGGTACGTATGTCAGGACTGGTGAAAAATTTTATCTAATGAAGAAATAAAATTAAAAAGTGCAAAAATGGCTCTGTAGCGCCACCTAGAATGACTGAATCACTAAAATGGCCGCTGCTGCCAGTAGGAATGTCGTAGGAAGACCAAACCAAAACAGGTGTGTTCGTTTCTTCAAGACCCACAAATCACGTGCTCGCACCAATGACCTAAATCCAACAGGAAGTGAGGTATTTCCCTTTCAAAGTAAAATTTTCCTCAAAAACAAGAAATTCCTTTAAAAATCATCTTCTCCTAAACCGTTCATCGTATCGGCCTCAAATTTGCACACATTATCGATCAATTGGTCCTTGTCAATTATTCTGCGTGAATTATCAGCCATTTGAAGGGTTTGGATTTACTGGCCTCTTCCGTGTGATGTGCTCCCTTTACCTCCTGACGACTTGTTGTGCCTCCTAGGCACACAAAAATGCCCGGTGCGACGGGTAGGAACCACTTAGAAGACCAAACCAAAACTGTCGCGTTCGTCTCATAAAGACCTACAAATCTCGCGCTGCAACCCCTGACTAACTCCAACAGGAAGCGCACTGTGTTGTTTGAATGTAAGATGGCGTTTTTGACAAATTCTGTCGCTCAAAAATTTTTTGCTCCTACACCGTTTATCAGAACTGCTTCAAACTTTCACAAATTACAGATCTACCCTGTGAACATTACTTGTGAAGGATTTTGTCCTAACTTGAACGGTTTGGATCTCCCAAGCGTTTGCAGGTGCAGAGCACAACTCCTCATGATGATCTCTGTAAGAAAAAATGAGTGACAACACACCTAAACTTGTGACTAAGGCACAGTTTTTTATTCCATAAACATACAAGCTTGATCACTGCGTTCAGAACAAAATTATCTATCTGGTGATGCTTTCAGATTGAAAATGTGACTCACGGTTTGGCATCTAAAAGGACTAGTTTGTGAGATTTTCAGCCCATTCCTGCTGTCTGCCTGCAGCCACATGCAGTCCTTAATTAGCATAACAAAAGCTGAAGTGTGAGTGTGTGTGTGTGTGTGTGTGTGTGTGTGTCTCTGTGTGTCATTCTAATTTTCCTAAATAAATGCCTGATAGTAAAAAATTTGTACATACAACATTCCCTTGTGTTACTTTTTTGCCTCATTAACAATTGGAATCAAATCTGTAGCTACATCTGTGCTGCAATCATACTGTCTTTGTGTAAACAGGAATCAATCACCAAGAGCACACAACACGTGTGTTCATCTTAAAGGTATAATTTATAACAAATCCTACATGTAAAACATCATTTACTCACTATTTATGGAAAATACAGTGTTGCAATGCCTATATGCTATGAAACTTTCTTATGTTTCCTTATGAAATCAACATTATAGGGAAAATACAGTTCCATTATTGACAATGCTATATCTCAATACACATGTTCCACAGCCAATTCATTAAGCCTTGATCATAAATGTTTATAACTTTGTTGTTATATTTGAATATCTCAATATCTCAAAATTAATAAATTTCCTAAAATGTAACTCCACTGTAAACTTTTTCTAAAATTCTTCTATAATATTAATACTTTCAATAGTGTCATTGTAAGTTGTCAAATGTCTCCTGCTGATTTAGTTATCATTAGTCATTAGTCAACTCATCTTGAGTGCCTGGGCTGTCACCTAACAACGTGGTCCTTAATTAGCATAACAATAGCTCCACTCTGACAGATACCTGTGAGTTTGTATGTATGTTGTGTTTTGTCTGTGTTGTGTATGTGTGTGTGTGTGTGTGTGTGTGTGTGTGTGTGTCATCATACTTATACTTTCATTATACACATATTGATTATTTCACATATGTAAACCATTAAATATTAAAATATGCTTTCAACAAATTGTACCACAAACCAGAATTGAAATTATAATATTATTACTTTTATTAATGTTGTTGTAAAGCTACTGTCATTACCATCTGTCCTACATCTCTCTCTGTCTCCCCTTCTGTGTCATTGGGTCTGAAGAACAGAGGGATGTTGTATGATGTAAAGCCCTGTGAGGCAAATTGTGATTTGTGATATTGATTATTAATTGCTTGATTTGATTGACTGACTGACTGACTGATTGATGTCCTCATCAGTAGTTTGGTTTTCAGAAGCTTTCAAAGTTCTACTCCCATGTCATGGGTTCATTGTAAAAAAAAAAAATGACCTTGCGTTCTATTGACATAACAGAACGCGCCGCTCGCTTTCGACGTACGCCGGACCCCGAAATGGCGTGGGTCGAGGTCCCGTTCAACGCTGCTCGCAGCTTTAATTAGGGACCTCGACAGAGGACCCTCTTGTTCCTGTAGCGTTTATTATTATTATTATTATTTTTTCTTTCTTCCGCCGCCACTTTAACTGGATTTTGACCCCCTAAACATGCTTCAAAACTCACCAAAATTGGTACGTATGTCAGGACTGGTAAAAAATTTTATCTAATGAAGAAATAAAATTAAAAAGTGCAAAAATGGCTCTGTAGCGCCACCTAGAATGACTGAATCACTAAAATGGCCGCTGCTGCCAGTAGAATGTCGTAGGAAGACCAAACCAAAACAGCCGTGTTCGTTTCATCAAGACCTACAAATCACGTGCTCGCACCAATGACCTAATCAACAGGAAGTGAGGTATTTCCCTTTCAAAGTAAAATTTTCCTCAAAAACAAGAAATTCCTTTAAAAATCATCTTCTCCTAACCGTTCATCGTATCGGCCTCAAATTCGCACACATTATCGATCAATTGGTCCTTGTCAATTATTGTGCGTGAATTATCGGCCATTTGAAGGTTTGGATTTACTGGCCTCTTCCGTGTGATGTGCTCCCTTTACCTCCTGACGACTTGTTGTGCCACCTAGGCACACAAAAATGCCCGGTGCGACGGGTAGGAACCACTTAGAAAGACCAAACCAAAACTGTCGCGTTCGTCTCATAAAGACCTACAAATGTCGCGCTGCAACCCCTGACCTAACTCCAACAGGAAGCGCACTGTTGTTGTTTGAATGTAAGATGGCGTTTTTGACAAATTCTGTCGCTCAAAGATTTTTTGCTCCTACACCGTTTATCAGAACTGCTTCAAACTTTCACAAATTACAGATCTACCCCTGGTGAACATTACTTGCGAAGGATTTTGTCCTAACTTGAACGTTGGATCTCACAAGCGTTTGCAGGTGCAGAGCACAACTCCTCATGATGATCTCTGTAAGAAAAGATGGGTGACAACACATCCTAAACTTGTGACTAAGGCACATTTTTTTATTCCATAAACATACAAGCTTGATATCACTGCGTTCAGAACAAAATTATCTATCTGGTGATGCTTTCAGATTGAAAATGTGACTCACGGTTTGGCATCTAAAAGGACTAGTTTGTGAGATTTTCAGCCCATTCTGCTGTCTCCCTGCAGCCACATGCAGTCCTTAATTAGCATAACAAAAGCTGTGTGTGAGTGTGTGTGTGTGTGTGTGTGTCTGTGTGTGTGTGTGTGTCTGTGTGTGTGTCATTCCTAATTTTCCTAAATAAATGCCTGATAGCAAAAAATTGTAACTACAACATTCCCTGGTGAAACTTTTTTTTTGCCTCATTAACAATTGGAATCAAATCTGTAGCTACATCTGTGCTGCAGATCATACTGTCTTTGTGTAAACAGGCATCAATCACCAAGAGCACACAACAAGTGTGTTTCATCTTAAACATATATTTTATCACAAAACTCTACATGTAAAACATCATTTACTCACTATTTATGGAAAATACAGTCTTGCAATGCCTATATGCTATGAAACTTTATGTTTCCTTATGAAATCAACATTATTAGGAAAATACAGTTCCATTATTGACAATGCTATATCTCAATACACATGTTCCACAGCCAATTCATATTAAGCCTTGATCATAAATGTTGATAACTTTGTTGTGTATACTTGAATATCTCAAAATTAATCAATTTCCTCAAATGTAACTCCACTGTAAACTTTTTCTAAAATTCTTCTATAATACTAATACTTTCAGTAGTGTCATTAAGCTGTCAAATGCTTCCTGCTGATGTTGTTATCATTAGTTATAGTCAACTCATCTTGAGTACATGGTCATTAATTAGCATAAAAATGGCTTCACAGATACGTGTATGTGTGTGTGTGTGTGTGATTTCTACTTTTCAGATACAGACACACCAAAACACACACTCCAGTCCCTGTCCCCTTTCTCTCTCTCTCTCTCTCTCTCTCTCTCTCTCTCGTGTCCTGTTAGTGCATGTCACTAACTCAACTGACTGCATGTCAGAAACTCAACCTCTTCTCCACAGTCTTTGTGCTCTACTACCTCACAGGTTAACTTCTACCACAGCACTGCTTGGATAGTGTGACATGTGATGTCGTGCTATAGCTGTGGTGTCAAATGCCCACCTGCTGATTTAGTTATCATTAGTCATTAGTCAACTCATCTTGAGTGCCTGGGCTGTCACCTAACTACGTGATCCTTAATTAGCATAACAATAGCTCCACTCTGACAGATACATGTGAGTGTGTATGTGTGTGTGTGTTTGTCTGTGTATGTGTGTGTGTGTGTGTGTGTGTGTGTGTGTCATACTTATACTCTCATTATGCACATTTGATAATTGTCACATATGTAAACCATTAGATATTAATACTTTCAACAAATTGTACCACAATAACCAGAATTGAAATTATAATATATCAGTTCTATGAATGTTGTTGTAAGCTACTGTCATGACCATCTGTCCTACATCTCTCCCTGTCTCCCCTTCTGTGTCATTGGGTCTGAAGAACAGAGGGATGTTGTATGCTGTAAAGCCCTGTGAGGCAAATTGTGATTTGTGATATTGATTGCTTGATTGATTGACTGACTGACTGGATTGATGTCCTCATCAGTACTTTGGTTTTCAGAAGCCATCAAAGTTCTACTCCCATGTCATGGGTTCATTGTAAAAAAAATGACCTTGCGTTCTATTGACATAACAGAACGCGACGCTCGCTTTCGACGTACGCCGGACCCCGAAATGGCGTGGGTCGAGGTCCCGTTCAACGCTGCTCGCAGCTTTAATTATTATTTTTTCTTTCTTCCGCCGCCACTTTAAACTGGATTTTGACCCCCTAAACATGCTTCAAAACTCACCAAAATTGGTACGTATGTCAGGACTGGTTAAAAATTTTATCTAATGAAGAAATAAAATTAAAAAGTGCAAAAATGGCTCTGTAGCGCCACCTAGAATGACTAATCACTAAAATGGCCGCTGCTGCCAGTAGGAATGTCGTAGGAAGACCAAACCAAAACAGCCGTGTTCGTTTCATCAAGACCTACAAATCACGTGCTCGCACAATGACCTAAATCCAACAGGAAGTGAGGTATTTCCCTTTCAAAGTAAAATTTTCCTCAAAAACAAGAAATTCCTTTAAAAATCATCTTCTCCTAAACCGTTCATCGTATCGGCCTCAAATTCGCACACATTATCGATCAATTGGTCCTTGTCAATTATTGTGCGTGAATTTATCGGCCATTTGAAGGGTTTGGATTTACTGGCCTCTTCCGTGTGATGTGCTCCCTTTACCTCCTGACGACTTGTTTGTGCCACCTAGGCACACAAAAATGCCCGGTGCGACGGGTAGGAACCACTTAGAAAGACCAACCAAAACTGTCGCGTTCGTCTCATAAAGACCTACAAATGTCGCGCTGCAACCCCTGACCTAACTCCAACAGGAAGCGCACTGTTGTTGTTTGAATGTAAGATGGCGTTTTTGACAAATTCTGTCGCTCAAAGATTTTTTGCTCCTACAACCGTTTATCAGAACTGCTTCAAACTTTCACAAATTACAGATCTACCCCTGGTGAACATTACTTGCGAAGGATTTTGTCCTACTTGAACGGTTGGATCTCACAAGCGTTTGCAGGTGCAGAGCACAACTCCTCATGATGATCTCTGTAAGAAAAGATGGGTGACAACACATCCTAAACTTGTGACTAAGGCACATTTTTTTTTTCCATAAACATACAAGCTTGATATCACTGCGTTCAGAACAAAATTATCTATCTGGTGATGCTTTCAGATTGAAAATGTGACTCACGGTTTGGCATCTAAAAGGACTAGTTTGTGAGATTTTCAGCCCATTCTGCTGTCTCCCCTGCAGCCACATGCAGTCCTTAATTAGCATAACAAAAGCTGAAGTGTGAGTGTGTGTGTGTGTGTGTGTGTTCTGTGTGTGTGTTGTGTCTGTGTGTGTCATTCCTAATTTTCCTAAATAAATGCCTGATAGCAAAAATTGTAACTACAACATTCCCTGGTGAAACTTTTTTTTTGCCTCATTAACAATTGAATCAAATCTGTAGCTACATCTGCTGCAGATCATACTGTCTTTGTGTAAACAGGCATCAATCACCAAGAGCACACAACAAGTGTGTTCATCTTAAACATATATTTTATCACAAAACTCTACATGTAAAACATCATTTACTCACTATTTATGGAAAATACAGTCTTGCAATGCCTATGCTATGAAACTTTATGTTTCCTTATGAAATCAACATTATTAGGGAAAATACAGTTCCATTATTGACAATGCTATATCTCAATACACATGTTCCACAGCCAATTCATATTAAGCCTTGATCATAAATGTTGATAACTTTGTTGTGTATACTTGAATATCTCAAAATTAATCAATTTCCTCAAATGTAACTCCACTGTAAACTTTTTCTAAAATTCTTCTATAATACTAATACTTTCAGTAGTGTCATTGTAAGCTGTCAAATGCTTCCTGCTGATGTTGTTATCATTAGTTATAGTCAACTCATCTTGAGTACATGGTCATTAATTAGCATAAAAATGGCTTCACAGATACGTGTATGTGTGTGTGTGTGTGTGATTTCTACTTTTCAGATTACAGACACACCAAAACACACACTCCAGTCCCTGTCCCCTTTCTCTCTCTCTCTCTCTCTCTCTCTCTCTCTCGTGTCCTGTTAGTGCATGTCACTAAACTCAACTGACTGCATGTCAGAAACTCAACCTCTTCTCCACAGTCTTTGTGCTCTACTACCCTCACAGGTTAACTTCTACCACAGCACTGCTTGGATATGTGACATGTGATGTCGTGCTATAGCTGTGGTGTCAAATGCCACCTGCTGATTTAGTTATCATTAGTCATTAGTCAACTCATCTTGAGTGCCTGGGCTGTCACCTAACTACGTGATCCTTAATTAGCATAACAATAGCTCCACTCTGACAGATACATGTGAGTGTGTATGTGTGTGTGTGTTTGTCTGTGTATGTGTGTGTGTGTGTGTGTGTGTGTGTGTGTGTTCATACTTATACTCTCATTATGCACATTTGATAATTGTCACATATGTAAAACCATTAGATAATTAATACTTTCAACAAATTGTACACAATAACCAGAATTGAAATTATAATATTATCAGTTCTATGAATGTTGTTGTAAGCTACTGTCATGACCATCTGTCCTACATCTCTCCCCTGTCTCCCCTTCTGTGTCATTGGGTCTGAAGAACAGAGGGATGTTGTATGCTGTAAAGCCCTGTGAGGCAAATTGTGATTTGTGATATTGATTGCTTGATTGATTGACTGACTGACTGATTGATGTCCTCATCAGTACTTTGGTTTTCAGAAGCCATCAAAGTTCTACTCCCATGTCATGGTTCATTGTAAAAAAAAATGACCTTGCGTTCTATTGACATAACAGAACGCGACGCTCGCTTTCGACGTACGCCGGACCCCGAAATGGCGTGGTCGAGGTCCCGTTCAACGCTGCTCGCAGCTTTAATTATTATTTTTTCTTTCTTCCGCCGCCACTTTAAACTGGATTTTGACCCCCTAAACATGCTTCAAAACTCACCAAAATTGGT
Organism: Epinephelus cyanopodus; assembly: GCA_026686955.1. NCBI lineage: Eukaryota > Metazoa > Chordata > Actinopteri > Perciformes > Serranidae > Epinephelus > Epinephelus cyanopodus. The sequence continues at coordinate 88,574 of CM048919.1, forward strand.
ACGTATGTCAGGACTGGTTAAATTTTATCTAATGAAGAAATAAAATTAAAAAGTGCAAAATGGCTCTGTAGCGCCACTAGAATGACTAATCACTAAAATGGCCGCTGCTGCCAGTAGGAATGTCGTAGGAAGACCAAACCAAAACAGCCGTGTTCGTTTCATCAAGACCTACAAATCACGTGCTCGCACCAATGACCTAAATCCAACAGAAGTGAGGTATTTCCCTTTCAAAGTAAAATTTTCCTCAAAAACAAGAAATTCCTTAAAAAACCAACTACTCCTAAACCGTTTATCGTATCGGCCTCAAATTCGCACACATTATCAATCAATTGGTCCTTGTCAATTATTGTGCGTGAATTATCAGCCATTTGAAGGTTTGGATTTACTGGCCTCTTTCCGTGTGATGTGCTCCCTTTACCTCCTGACGACTTGTTGTGCCACCTAGGCACACAAAAATGCCCGGTGCGACGGGTAGGAACCACTTAGAAAGACCAAACTAAAACTGTCGCGTTCGTCTCATAAAGACCTACAAATGTCGCGCTACAACCCTGACCTAACTCCAACAGGAAGCGCACTGTTGTTGTTTGAATGTAAGATGGCGTTTTTGACAATTCTGTCGCTCAAAGATTTTTTGCTCCTACACCGTTTATTAGAACTGCTTCAAACGTTCACAAATTACAGATCTACCCCTGGTGAACATTACTTGTGAAGGATTTTGTCCTAGCTTGAACGGTTTGGATCTCCCAAGCGTTTGCAGGTGCAGAGCACAACTCTTCATGATGATCTCTGTAAGAAAAGATGAGTGACAACACATCCTAAACTTGTGACTAAGGCACATTTTTTTATTCCATAAACATACAAACTTGATATCACTGCGTTCAGAACAAAATTATCTATCTGGTGATACTTTCACATTGAAAATGTGACTCATGGTTTGGCATCTAAAAGGACTAGTTTGTGAGATTTTCAGCCCATTCTGCTGTCTGCCTGCAGCCACATGCAGTCCTTCATTAGCATAACAAAAGCTGAAGTGTGATTGTGTGTGTGTGTGTGTGTGTGTGTGTGTCTCTGTGTGTGTGTGTCATTCCTAATTTTCCTAAATAAATGCCTGATAGTAAAAAATTTGTAAATACAACATTCCCTGGTGTAACTTTTTTGCCTCTTTTAACAATTGGAATCAAATCTGTAGCTACATCTGTGCTGCAGATCATACTGTCTTTGTGTAAACAGGAATCAATCACCAAGAGCACAAACACGTGTGTTCATCTTAAAAGTATATTTTATCACAAAACTCTACATGTAAAACATCATTTAGTCACTATTTATGGAAAATACAGTGTTGCAATGCCTATATGCTATGAAACTTTGTTATGTTTCCTTATGAAATCAACATTATTAGGGAAAATACAGTTCCATTATTGACAAAGCTATATCTCAATACACATGTTCCACAGCCAATTCATATTAAGCCTTGATCATAAATTTGATAACTTTGTTTGTGTATATTTGAATATCTCAAAATTAATCAATTTCCTAAAATGTAACTCCACTGTAAACTTTTTCTAAAATTCTTCTTAATTTTTAGTACTTTCAGTAGTGTCATTGTCAGCTGTCAAATGCCTCCAGCTGATTTTGTTATCTTTAGTTTAGTCAACTCATCTTGAGTACATGGTCATTAATTAGCATAAAAATGGCTTCACAGATACTGTGTATGTGTGTGTGTGTGTGTGATTTCTAATTTTCAGATACAGACACACCAAACGCGCACTCCAAACCCTGTCCCCTTTCTCTCTCTCTCTCTCTCTCTGTCTCTCTCTCTCTCTCTCCCTCTCTCTCGTGTCCTGTTAGTGCATGTCACTAACTCATCTGACTGCATGTCAGAAACTCAACCTCATCTCCACATTCTTTGTGCTCTAATACCTCACAGGTTAACTTCTACCAGCACTGCTTGGATAGTGTGACATGTGATGTCGTGCTATAGCTGTGGTGTCAAATGCCACCTGCTGATTTAGTTATCATTAGTCATTAGTCAACTCATCTTGAGTGCCTGGGCTGTCACCTAACTACACCAAAAAACACACTCCAATCCCTGTCCCCTTCTCTCTCTCTCTCTCTCTCTCTCTCTCTGTCTCTCTCTCTCTCTCTCTCTCTCATGTCCTGTTAGTGCATATCACTAACTCGGCTGACTGCATGTCAGAAACTCAACCTCTTCTCTCACAGTCTTTGTGCTCTACTTCCTCACAGATTAACTTCTACCACAGCACTGCTTGGATAGTGTGACATGTGAGGTCGTGCTATAGCTGTGGTGTCAAATGCCACCTGCTGATTTAGTTATCATTAGTCATTAGTCAACTCATCTTGAGTGCCTGGGCTGTCACCTAACTACGTGGTCTTTAATTAGCATAAACAATAGCTCCACTCTGACAGATACATGTGAGTGTGTATGTGTGTGTGTTTGTCTGTCTGTGTATGTGTGTGTGTGTGTGTGTGTCATACTTATACTGTCATTATACACATTTGATTATTGTCACATGTGTAAACCATTAGATATTAATATACACTTTCAACAAATTGTACCACAATAAGCAGAATTGAAATTATAATACTACTTTTATTAATGTTGTTGTAAGCTACTGTCATTACCATCTGTCCTACATCTCTCTCTGTCTCCCCTTCTGTGTCATTGGGTCTGAAGAACAGAGGGATGTTGTATGCTGTAAAGCCCTGTGAGGCAAATTGTGATGTGATATTGATTGCTTGATTGATTGACTGACTGACTGATTGATGTCCTCATCAGTAGTTTGGTTTTCAGAAGCCATCAAAGTTCTACTCCCATGTCATGGGTTCATTGTAAAAAAAAATGACCCTTGCGTTCTATTGACATAACAGAACGCGACGCTCGCTTTCGACGTACGCCGGACCCCGAAATAGCGTGGTCAGGTCCCGTTCAACGCTGCTCGCAGCTTTAATTATTATTATTTCTTTCTTCCGCCGCGACTTTAAACTGGATTTTGACCCCCTAAACATGCTTCAAAACTCACCAAAATTGGCACGTATGTCAGGACTGGTGAAAAATTTTATCTAATGAAGAAATAAATTCAAAAAGTGCAAAAATGGCTCTGTAGCGCCACCTAGAATGACTGAATCAGACTGAATCACTAAAATGGCCGCTGCTGCCAGTAGGAATGTCGTAGGAAGACCAAACCAAAACAGCCGTGTTCGTTTCATCAAGACCTACAAATCACGTGCTCGCACCAATGACCTAATCCAACAGGAAGTGAGGTATTTCCCTTTCAAAGTAAAATTTTCCTCAAAAACAAGAAATTCCTTAAAAATCGAACTACTCCTAAACCGTTTATCGTATCGGCCTCAATTCGCACACATTATCGATCAATTGGTCCTTGTCAATTATTCTGCGTCAATTATAATTCATTTGAAGGGTTTGGATTTACTGGCCTCTTTTGTGTGATGTGCTCCCTTTACCTCCTGACGACTTGTTGTGCCACCTAGGCACACAAAATGCCTGGTGCGACGGGTAGGAACCACTTAGAAAGACCAAACCAAAACTGTCGCGTTCGTCTCATAAAGACCTACAAATGTCGCACTGCAACCCCTGACCTAACTCCAACAGGAAGCGCACTGTTGTTGTTTGAATGTAAGATGGCGTTTTTGACAAATTCTGCCGCTCAAAGATTTTTTGCTCCTACACCGTTTATCAGAACTGCTTCAAACTTTCACAAATACAGATCTACCCCTGGTGAACATTACTTGAGAAGGATTTTGTCCTAACTTGAACGGTTGGATCTCCCAAGCGTTTGCAGGTGCAGAGCACAACTCCTCATGATGATCTCTGTAAGAAAAGATGGGTGACAACACATCCTAAACTTGTGACTGAGGCACATTATTTTATTCCATAAACATACAAGCTTGATATCACTGCGTTCAGAACAAAATTATCTATCTGGTGATGCTTTCAGATTGAAAATGTGACTCACGTTTGGTATCTAAAAGGACTAGTTTGTGAGATTTTCAGCCCATTCAGCTGTCTGCCTGCAGCCACATGCAGTCCTTAATTAGCATAACAAAAGCTGAAGTGTGAGTGTGTGTGTGTGTGTCTCTGTGTGTGTGTGTGTGTGTCATTCCTAATTTTCCTAAATAAATGCCTGATAGCAAAAATTTGTAACTACAACATTCCCTGGTGTAACTTTTTTTTGCCTCATTAACAATTGGAATCAAATCTGTAGCTGCATCTGTGCTGCAGATCATACTGTCTTTGTGTAAACAGGAATCAATCACCAAGAGCACACAACACGTGTGTTCATCTTAAAGGTATATTTATCACAAAACTCTACATGTAAACATCATTACTCACTATTTAATGGAAAATACAGTGTTGCAATGCCTATGCTATGAAACTTTGTATGTTTCCTTTGAAATCAACATTATTAGGAGAAATACAGTTCCATTATTGACAATGCTATATCTCAATACACATGTTCCACAGCCAATTCATATTAAGCCTTGATCATAAATGTTATAACATGTTGTGTATACTTGAATATCTCAAAATTAAATCAATTTCCTAAAATGTAACTCCACTGTAAACTTTTTCTAAAATTCTTCTATAATATTAATACTTTCAGTAGTGTCATTGTAAGCTGTCAAATGCTTCCTGCTGATGTTGTTATCATTAGTTATAGTCAACTCATCTTGAGTACATGGTCATTAATTAGCATAAAAATGGCTTCACAGATACGTGTGTGTGTGTGTGTGTGTGTGTGTGTGTGTGTGTGTGAGATTCCTAATTTCAGATACAGACACACCAAACACACACTCCAATCCCTGTCCCCTTTCTCTCTCTCTCTCTCTCTCTCTCTCTCTCTCTCTGTCTCTCGTGTCCTGTTAGTGCATGTCACTAACTCGGCTGACTGCATGTCAGAAACTCAACCTCTTCTCCACAGTCTTTGTGCTCTACTACCTCACAGGTTAACTTCTACCACAGCACTGCTTGGATAGTGTGACATGTGAGGTCGTGCTATAGCTGTGGTGTCAAATGCCACCTGCTGATTTAGTTATCATTAGTCATTAGTCAACTCATCTTGAGTGCCTGGGCTGTCACCTAACTACGTGATTCTTAATTAGCATAACAATAGCTCCACTCTGACAGATACATGTGAGTGTGTATGTGTGTGTGTGTTTGTCTGTCTGTGTATGTGTGTGTCTGAGTGTGTCATACTTATACTCTCATTATACACATTTGATTATTGTCACGTATGTAAACCATTAGATATTAATATATACTTTCAACAAATTGTACCACAATAACCAGAATTGAAATTATAATATTATTACTTTTATGAATGTTGTTGTAAGCTACTGTCATGACCATCTGTCCACATCTCTCTCTGTCTCCCCTTCTGTTTCATTGGGTCTGAAGGACAGAGGGATGTTGTTACTGTAAAGCCCTGTGAGGCAAATTGTGCTTTGTGATATTGATTGCTTGATTGATTGATTGACTGACTGACTGATTGATGTCCTCATCAGTAGTTTGGTTTCAGAAGCCATCAAAGTTCTATTCCCATGTCATGGGTTCATTGTAAAAAAAAAATGACCTTGCTTCTATTGACATAACGGAACGCGACGCTCGCTTTCGACGTACGCCGGACCCCGAAATGGCGTGGGTCGAGGCCCCGTTCAACGCTGCTCGCAGCTTTAATTAGGACCTCGAACGAAGGACGAGGTCCCTATTGTTCTTGTAGCGTTTATTATTATTAGGGACCTCGACAGAGGACCCTCTTGTTCCTGTAGCGTTTATTATTATTATTAGGGGCCTCGAACGAAGGACGAGGTCCCCTCTTGTTCTTGTAGCGTTTATTATTATTATTATTATTATTATTATTATTATTTCTTTCTTCCGCCCGCGACTTTAAAGTGGATTTTGACCCCCTAAACATGCTTCAAAACTCACCAAAATTGGCACGTATGTCAGGACTGGTGAAAAAATTTTATCTAATGAAGAAATTAATTCAAAAAGTGCAAAAATGGCTCTGTAGCGCCACCTAGAATGACTGAATCACTAAAATGGCCGCTGCTGCCAGTAGGAATGTCGTAGGAAGACCAAACCAAAACAGGTGTGTTCGTTTCATCAAGACCTACAAATCACGTGCTCGCACCAATGACCTAAATCCAACAGGAAGTGAGGTATTTCCCTTTCAAAGTAAAATTTTCCTCAAAAACAAGAAATTCTTAAAAATCGAACTACTCCTAAACCGTTTATCGTATCGGCCTCAAATTCGCACACATTATCGATCTATTGGTCCTTGTCAATTATTCTGCGTGAATTATTTAACCATTTGAAGCGTTTGGATTTACTGGCCTTTTTTGTGTGATGTGCTCCCTTTACCTCCTGACGACTTGTTGTGCCACCTAGGCACACAAAAATGCCCGGTGCGACGGGTAGGAACCACTTAGAAAGACCAAACCAAAACTGTCGCGTTCGTCTCATAAAGACCTACAAATGTCGCACTGCAACCCTGACCTAACTCCAACAGGAAGCGCACTGTTGTTGTTTGAATGTAAGATGGCGTTTTTGACAAATTCTGTCGCTCAAAGATTTTTTGCTCCTACACCTTTATCAGATCTCCTTCAAAGTTTCACAAATTACAGATCTACCCCTGGTGAACATTACTTGCGAAGGATTTTGTCCTGACTTGAACGGTTTGGATCGTACAAGCGTTTGCAGGTGCAGAGCACAACTCCTCATGATGATCTCTGTAAGAAAAGATGGGTGACAACACATCCTAAACTTGTGACTAAGGCACATTTTTTTATTCCATAAACATACAAGCTTGATATCACTGCGTTCAGAACAAAATTATCTATCTGGTGATGCTTCAGATTGAAAATGTGACTCACAGTTTGGCATCTAAAAGGACTAGTTTGTGAGATTTTCAGCCATTCTGCTGTCTGCCTGCAGCCACATGCAGTCCTTCATTAGCATAACAAAAGCTGAAGTGTGAGTGTGTGTGTGGTGTGGTGTGTGTGTGTGTTGTGTGTCATTCCTAATTTTCCTAAATAAATGCCTGATAGTAAAAAATTTGTAAATACAACATTCCCTGGTGTAACTTTTTTTGCCTCATTAACAATTGGAATCAAATCTGTAGCTACATCTGTGCTGCAGATCATACTGTCTTTGTGTAAACAGGAATCAATCACCAAGAGCACACAACACGTGTGTTCATCTTAAACATATATTTTATCACAAAACTCTACATGTAAAACATCATTTACTCACTATTTATGAAAAATACAGTGTTGCAATGCCTGTATGCAATGAAACTTTGTTATGTTTCCTTATGAAATCAACATTATTAGGGAAAATACAGTTCCATTATTGACAAAGCTATATCTCAATACACATGTTCCACAGCCAATTCATATTAAGCCTTGATCATAAATGTTTATAACTTTGTTGTGTATACTTGAATATCTCAAAATTAATCAATTTCCTAAAATGTAACTCCGCTGAAAACTTTTTCTAAAATTCTTCTTTAATTTTAGTACTTTCAGTAGTGTCATTGTAAGCTGTCAAATGCCTCCAGCTGATTTTGTTATCATTAGTTATAGTCAACTCATCTTGAGTACATGGTCATTAATTAGCATAAAAATGGCTTCACAGATACGTGTGTATGTGTGTGTGTGTGATTTCTAATTTTCAGATACAGACACACCAAAACACACACTCCAATCCCTGTCCCCTTTCTCTCTCTCTCTCTCTCTCTCTCTGTCTCTCGTGTCCTGTTAGTGCATGTCACTAACTCGGCTGACTGCATGTCAGAAACTCAACCTCTTCTCCACAGTCTTTGTGCTCTACTACCTCACAGGTTAACTTCTACCACAGCACTGCTTGGATAGTGTGACATGTGATGTCGTGCTATAGCTGTGGTGTCAAATGCCACCTGCTGATTTAGTTATCATTAGTCATTAGTCAACTCATCTTGAGTGCCTGGGCTGTCACCCAACTACATGGTTCTTAATTAGCATAACAATAGCTCCACTCTGACAGATACATGTGAGTGTGTTTGTGTGTGTGTGTTTGTCTGTCTGTGTATGTGTGTGTGTCTGTGTGTGTGTGTGTGTGTGTGTGTGTGTGTGTGTGTGTCACACTTATACTCTCATTATACACATTGATTATTGTCACATATGTAAACCATTAGATATTAATATACACTTTCAACAAATTGTACCACAATAAGCAGAATTGAAATGATCATATTATTGCTTTTATTAATGTTGTTGTAAGCTACTGTCATGACCATCTGTCCTACATCTCTCTCTGTCTCCCCTTCTGTTTCATTGGGTCTGCAGAACAGAGGGATGTTGTATACTGTAAAGCCCTGTGAGGCAAATTGTGATTTGTGATATTGATTGCTTGATTGATTGACTGACTGACTGACTGATTGATGTCCTCATCAGTAGTTTGGTTTTCAGAAGCCATCAAAGTTCTACTCCCATGTCATGGGTTCATTGTACAAAAATGACCTTGCGTTCTATTGACATAACAGAACGCGACGCTCGCTTTCGACGTACGCCGGACCCCGAGATGGCGTGGGTCGAGGCCCCGTTCAACGCTGCTCGCAGCTTTAATTATTATTATTTTTTCTTTCTTCCGCCGCCACTTTAAACTGGATTTTGACCCCCTAAACATGCTTCAAAACTCACCAAAATTGGTACGTATGTCAGGACTGGTTAAAAATTTTATCTAATGAAGAAATAAAATTAAAAAGTGCAAAAATGGCTCTGTAGCGCCACCTAGAATGACTAATCACTAAAATGGCCGCTGCTGCCAGTAGGAATGTCGTAGGAAGACCAAACCAAAACAGCCGTGTTCGTTTCATCAAGACCTACAAATCACGTGCTCGCACCAATGACCTAAATCCAACAGGAAGTGAGGTATTTCCCTTTCAAAGTAAAATTTTCCTCAAAAACAAGAAATTCCTTAAAAATCCAACTACTCCTAAACCGTTTATCGTATCGGCCTCAAATTCGCACACATTATCGATCAATTGGTCCTTGTCAATTATTGTGCGTGAATTATCAGCCATTTGAAGGGTTTGGATTTACTGGCCTCTTCCGTGTGATGTGCTCCCTTTACCTCCTGACGACTTGTTGTGCCACCTAGGCACACAAAAATGCCTGGTGCGACGGGTAGGAACCACTTAGAAAGACCAAACCAAAACTGTCGCGTTCGTCTCATAAAGACCTACAAATGTCGCGCTGCAACCCCTGACCTAACTCCAACAGGAAGCGCACTGTTGTTGTTTGAATGTAAGATGCGTTTTTGACAAATTCTGTCGCTCAAAGATTTTTTGCTCCTACACCGTTTATTAGAACTGCTTCAACGTTCACAAATTACAGATCTACCCCTGGTGAACATTACTTGTGAAGGATTTTGTCCTAGCTTGAACGGTTTGGATCTCCCAAGCGTTTGCAGGTGCAGAGCACAACTCTTCATGATGATCTCTGTAGAAAAGATGAGTGACAACACATCCTAAACTTGTGACTAAGGCACATTTTTTTTATTCCATAAACATACAAACTTGATATCACTGCGTTCAGAACAAAATTATCTATCTGGTGATACTTTCACATTGAAAATGTGACTCATGGTTTGGCATCTAAAAGGACTAGTTTGTGAGATTTTCAGCCCATTCAGCTGTCTGCCTGCAGCCACATGCAGTCCTTCATTAGCATAACAAAAGCTGAAGTGTGATTGTGTGTGTGTGTGTGTGTGTGTGTGTGTGTGTGTCTCTGTGTGTGTGTGTCATTCCTAATTTTCCTAAATAAATGCCTGATAGTAAAAAAATTGTAAATACAACATTCTCTGGTGTAACTTTTTTTGCCTCATTAACAATTGGAATCAAATCTGTAGCTACATCTGTGCTGCAGATCATACTGTCTTTGTGTAAACAGGAATCAATCACAAAGAGCACACAACACGTGTGTTCATCTTAAAAGTAATTTTATCACAAAACTCTACATGTAAAACATCATTTAGTCACTATTTATGGAAAATACAGTGTTACAATGCCTATATGCTATGAAACTTTGTTATGTTTCCTTATGAAATCAACATTATTAGGAAAATACAGTTTCCATTATTGACAATGCTATATCTCAATACACATGTTCCACAGCCAATTCATATTAAGCCTTGATCATAAATGTTTATAACTTTGTTGTGTATATTGAATATCTCAAAATTAATCAATTTCCTAAAATGTAACTCCACTGTAAACTTTTTCTAAAATTCTTCTTTAATTTTAGTACTTTCAGTAGTGTCATTGTCAGCTGTCAAATGCCTCCAGCTGATTTTGTTATCTTTAGTTATAGTCAACTCATCTTGATACATGGTCATTAATTAGCATAAAAATGGCTTCACATATACGTGTGTATGTGTGTGTGTGTGTGAGATTTCTAATTTTCAGATACAGACACACCAAAACGCACACTCCAATCCCTGTCCCCTTTCTCTCTCTCTCTCTCTCTCTGTCCTCTCTCTCTCTCTCTCTCTCTCCTCTCTCTCTCTCTCTCTCTCTCTCTCGTGTCCTGTTAGTGCATGTCACTAACTCATCTGACTGCATGTCAGAAACTCAACCTCATCTCCACATTCTTTGTGCTCTAATACCTCACAGGTTAACTTCTACCACAGCACTGCTTGGATAGTGTGACATGTGATGTCATGCTATAGCTGTGGTGTCAAATGCCACCTGCTGATTTAGTTATCATTAGTCATTAGTCAACTCATCTTGAGTGCCTGGGCTGTCACCTAACTACACTAAAACACACACTCCAATTGTCCCTTCTCTCTCTCTCTCTCTCTCTCTCTCTCTCATCTCTCTCTCTCTCTCTCTCTCTCTCTCTCTCTCTCTCTCTCTCTCTCATGTCCTGTTAGTGCATGTCACTAACTCGGCTGACTGCATGTCAGAAACTCAACCTCTTCTCCACAGTCTTTGTGCTCTACTACCTCACAGATTAACTTCTACCACAGCACTGCTTGGATAGTGTGACATGTGAAGTCGTGCTATAGCTGTGGTGTCAAATGCCACCTGCTGATTTAGTTATCATTAGTCATTAGTCAACTCATCTTGAGTGCCTGGGCTGTCACCTAACTACGTGGTCTTTAATTAGCATAACAATAGCTCCACTCTGACAGATACATGTGAGTGTGTATGTGTGTGTGTGTTTGTCTGTCTGTGTATGTGTGTGTGTGTGTGTGTGTGTGTGTCATACTTATACTGTCATTATACACATTTGATTATTGTCACATGTGTAACCATTAGATATTAATATACACTTTCAACAAATTGTACCACAATAAGCAAATTGAAATTATAATACTATTACTTTTATGAATGTTGTTGTAAGCTACTGTCATTACCATCTGTCCTACATCTCTCTCTGTCTCCCCTTCTGTTTCATTGGGTCTGAAGAACAGAGGGATGTTGTATGCTGTAAAGCCCTGTGAGGCAAATTGTGATTTGTGATATTGATTGCTTGATTGATTGACTGACTGACTGATTGATGTCCTCATCAGTAGTTTGGTTTTCAGAAGCCATCGAAGTTCTACTCCCATGTCATGGGTTCATTGTAAAAAAAAATGACCTTGCGTTCTATTGACATAACAGAACGCGACGCTCGCTTTCGACGTACGCCAGACCCCGAAATAGCGTGGGTCGAGGTCCCGTTCAACGCTGCTCGCAGCTTTAATTATTATTATTATTATTCTTTCTTTCTTCCGCCGCGACTTTAAACTGGATTTTGACCCTTTAAACATGCTTCAAAACTCACCAAAATTGGCATGTATGTCAGGACTGGTGAAAAATTTTATCTAATGAAGAAATTAATTCAAAAAGTGCAAAAAATGGCTCTGTAGCGCCACCTAGAATGACAAATCACTAAAATGGCCGCTGCTGCCAGTAGGAATGTCGTAGAAGACCAAACCAAAACAGCCGTGTTCGTTTCATCAAGACCTACAAATCACGTGCTCGCACCAATGACCTAAATCCAACAGGAAGTGAGGTATTTCCCTTTCAAAGTAAAATTTTCCTCAAAAACAAGAAATTCCTTTAAAAATCATCTTCTCCTAAACCGTTCATCGTATCGGCCTCAAATTCGCACACATTATCGATCAATTGGTCCTTGTCAATTATTCTGCGTGAATTATCAGCCATTTGAAGGGTTTGGATTTATTGGCCTCTTCCGTGTGATGTGCTCCCTTTACCTCCTGACGACTTGTTGTGCCACCTAGGCACACAAAAATGCCCGTGCGACGGGTAGGAACCACTTAGAAAGACCAAACCAAAACTGTCGCGTTCGTCTCATTAAGACCTACAAATGTCGCACTGCAACCCCTGACCTAACTCCAACAGGAAGCGCACTGTTGTTGTTTGAATGTAAGATGGCGTTTTTGACAAATTCTGTCGCTCAAAGATTTTTTGCTCCTACACCGTTTATCAGAACTGCTTCAAGCTTTCACAAATTACAGATCTACCCCTGGTGAACATTACTTGCGAAGGATTTTGTCCTAACTTGAACGGTTTGGATCTCCCAAGCGTTTGCAGGTGCAGAGCACAACTCCTCATGATGATCTCTGTAAGAAAAGATGGGTGACAACACATCCTAAACTTGTGAGTGAGGCACATTTTTTTATTCCATAAACATACAAGCTTGATATCACTGCGTTCAGAACAAAATTATCTATCTGGTGATGCTTTCAGATTGAAAATGTGACTCACGGTTTGGCATCTAAAAGGACTAGTTTGTGAGATTTTCAGCCCATTCTGCTGTCTGCCTGCAGCCACATGCAGTCCTTAATTAGCATAACAAAAGCTGAAGTGTGTGTGTGTGTGTGTGTGTGTGTGTGTGTGTGTGTGTGTGTGTGTATAGTCAACTCATCTTGAGTACATGGTCATTAATTAGCATAAAAATGGCTTCACATATACGTGTGTATGTGTGTGTGTGTGTGTGATTTCTAATTTTCAGATACAGACACACCAAAACGCACAATCCAATCCCTGTCCCCTTTCTCTCTCTCTCTCTCTCTCTGTCTCTCTCTCTCTCTCTCTCTCTCTCTCTCTCTCTCTCTCTCTCTCGTGTCCTGTTAGTGCATGTCACTAACTCATCTGACTGCATGTCAGAAACTCAACCTCATCTCCACATTCTTTGTGCTCTAAGACCTCACAGGTTAACTTCTACCACAGCACTGCTTGGATAGTGTGACATGTGATGTCATGCTATAGCTGTGGTGTCAAATGCCACCTGCTGATTTAGTTATCATTAGTCATTAGTCAACTCATCTGAGTGCCTGGCTGTCACCTAACTACACTAAAACACACACACTCCAATCCCTGTCCCCTTTCTCTCTCTCTCTCTCTCTGTCTCTCTCTCTCTCTCTCTCTCTCTCTCTCTCTCTCTCTCTCTCATGTCCTGTTAGTGCATGTCACTAACTCGGCTGACTGCATGTCAGAAACTCAACCTCTTCTACACAGTCTTTGTGCTCTACTACCTCACAGATTAACTTCTACCACAGCACTGCTTGGATAGTGTGACATGTGAGGTCGTGCTATAGCTGTGGTGTCAAATGCCACCTGCTGATTTAGTTATCATTAGTCATTAGTCAACTCATCTTGAGTGCCTGGGCTGTCACCTAACTACGTGGTCTTAATTAGCATAACAATAGCTCCACTCTGACAGATACATGTGAGTGTGTATGTGTGTGTGTTTTGTCTGTCTGTGTATGTGTGTGTGTGTGTGTGTCATACTTATACTGTCATTATACACATTTGATTATTGTCACATGTGTAAACCATTAGATATTAATACACTTTCAACAAATTGTACCACAATAAGCAGAATTGAAATTATAATACTATTACTTTTATGAATGTTGTTGTAAGCTACTGTCATTACCATCTGTCCTACATCTCTCTCTGTCTCCCCTTCTGTTTCATTGGGTCTGAAGAACAGAGGGATGTTGTATGCTGTAAAGCCCTGTGAGGCAAATTGTGATTTGTGATATTGATTGCTTGATTGATTGACTGACTGACTGATTGATGTCCTCATCAGTAGTTTGGTTTTCAGAAGCCATCGAAGTTCTACTCCCATGTCATGGGTTCATTGTAAAAAAAAAATGACCTTGCGTTTCTATTGACATAACAGAACGCGACGCTCGCTTTCGACGTACGCCGGACCCCGAAATAGCGTGGGTCGAGGTCCCGTTCAACGCTGCTCGCAGCTTTAATTATTATTTCTTCTTTCTTCCGCCGCGACTTTAAACTGGATTTTGACCCTTTAAACATGCTTCAAAACTCACCAAAATTGGTACGTATGTCAGGACTGGTGAAAATTTTATCTAATGAAGAAATAAATTCAAAAAGTGCAAAAATGGCTCTGTAGCGCCACCTAGAATGACTGAATCACTAAAATGGCCGCTGCTGCCAGTAGGAATGTCGTAGGAAGACCAAACCAAAACAGCCGTGTTCGTTTCTTCAAGACCTACAAATCACGTGCTCGCACCAATGACCTAAATCCAACAGGAAGTGAGGTATTTCCCTTTCAAAGTAAAATTTTCCTCAAAAACAAGAAATTCCTTAAAAATCATCTTCTCCTAAACCGTTCATCGTATCGGCCTCAAATTCGCACACATTATCGATCAATTTGGTCCTTGTCAATTATTCTGCGTGAATTATCAGCCATTTGAAGGGTTTGGATTTACTGGCCTCTTTTGTGTGATGTGCTCCCTTTACCTCCTGACGACTTGTTGTGCCACCTAGGCACACAAAAATGCCCGGTGCGACGGGTAGGAACCACTTAGAAAGACCAAACCAAAACTGTCGCGTTCGTCTCAGAAAGACCTACAAATGTCGCGCTGCAACCCCTGACCTAACTCCAACAGGAAGCGCACTGTTGTTGTTTGAATGTAAGATGGCGTTTTTGACAAATTCTGCCGCTCAAAGATTTTTTGCTCCTACACCCGTTTATCAGAACTGCTTCAAACTTTCACAAATTACAGATCTACCCCTGGTGAACATTACTTGAGAAGGATTTTGTCCTAACTTGAACGGTTTGGATCTCCCAAGCGTTTCCAGGTGCAGAGCACAACTCCTCATGATGATCTCTGTAAGAAAAGATGAGTGACAACACATCCTAAACTTGTGACTGAGGCACATTATTTTATTCCATAAACATACAAGCTTGATATCACTGCGTTCAGAACAAAATTATCTATCTGGTGATGCTTTCAGATTGAAAATGTGACTCACGGTTTGGCATCTAAAAGGACTAGTTTGTGAGATTTTCAGCCCATTCTGCTGTCTGCCTGCAGCCACATGCAGTCCTTCATTAGCATAACAAAAGCTGAAGTGTGAGTGTGTGTCTGTGTGTGTGTGTGTGTGTGTGTGTGTGTGTCATTCCTAATTTCCTAAATAAATGCCTGATAGCAAAAATTTGTAACTACAACATTCCCTGGTGTAACTTTTTTTTGCCTCATTAACAATTGGAATCAAATCTGTAGCTACATCTGTGCTGCAGATCATACTGTCTTTGTGTAAACAGGAATCAATCACCAAGAGCACACAACACGTGTGTTCATCTTAAAGGTATATTTTATCACAAAACTCTACATGTAAAAACATCATTTACTCACTATTATGGAAAATACAGTGTTGCAATGCCTATGCTATGAAACTTTGTTATGTTTCCTTTTGAAATCAACATTATTAGGGAAAATACAGTTCCATTATTGACAATGCTATATCTCAATACACATGTTCCACAGCCAATTCATATTAAGCCTTGATCATAAATGTTTAACATTGTTGTGTATACTTGAATATCTCAAAATTAATCAATTTCCTAAAATGTAACTCCACTGTAAACTTTTTCTAAAATTCTTCTTTAATTTTAGGACTTTCAGTAGTGTCATTGTAAGCTGTCAAATGCCTCCAGCTGATTTTGTTATCATTAGTCATTAGTCAACTCATCTTGAGTACATGGTCATTAATTAGCATAAAAATGGCTTCACAGATACGTGTGTGTGTGTGTGTGTGATTTCTAATTTCAGATACAGACACACCAAAACACACACTCCAATCCCTGTCCCCTTTCTCTCTCTCTCTCTCTCTCTCTCTCTCTCGTGTCCTGTTAGTGCATGTCACTAACTCGCTGACTGCATGTGAGAAACTCAACCTCTTCTCCACAGTCTTTGTGCTCTAATACCTCACAGGTTAACTTCTACCACAGCACTGCTTGGATAGTGTGACATGTGATGTCGTGCTATAGCTGTGGTGTCAAATGCCACCTGCTGATTTAGTTATCATTAGTCATTAGTCAACTCATCTTGAGTGCCTGGGCTGTCACCCAACTACATGGTTCTTAATTAGCATAACAATAGCTCCACTCTGACAGATACATGTGAGTGTGTTTGTGTGTGTGTGTGATTGTCTGTCTGTGTATGTGTGTCTGGTGTGTGTGTGTGTGTGTGTGTGTGTGTGTGTGTCATACTTATACTCTCATTATACACATTTGATTATTGTCACATATGTAAACCATTAGATATTAATATATACTTTCAACAAATTGTACCACAATAACCAGAATTGAAATTATAATATTATTACTTCTATGAATGTTGTTGTAAGCTACTGTCATGACCATCTGTCCTACATCTCTCTCTGTCTCCCCTTCTGTTTCATTGGGTCTGCAGAACAGAGGGATGTTGTATACTGTAAAGCCCTGTGAGGCAAATTGTGATTTGTGATATTGATTGCTTGATTGATTGACTGACTGACTGACTGATTGATGTCCTCATCAGTAGTTTGGTTTTCAGAAGCCATCAAAGTTCTACTCCCATGTCATGGGTTCATTGTAAAAAATGACCTTGCGTTCTATTGACATAACAGAACGCGACGCTCGCTTTCGACGTACGCCGGACCCCGAGATGGCGTGGGTCAAGGCCCCGTTCAACGCTGCTCGCAGCTTTAATTAGGGGCCTCGAACGCGAGGTCCCTATTGTTCTTGTAGCTTTATTATTATTATTATTTTTATTTTTTTTCTTTCTTCCGCGACTTTAAACTGGATTTTGACCCCCTAAACATGCTCCAAAACTCACCAAAATTGGCATGTATGTCAGGACTGGTGAAAAATTTTATCTAAATGAAGAAATTAATTCAAAAAGTGCAAAAATGGCTCTGTAGCGCCACCTAGAATGACAAATCACTAAAATGGCCGCTGCTGCCAGTAGGAATGTCGTAGGAAGACCAAACCAAAACAGGTGTGTTCGTTTCATCAAGACCTACAAATCACGTGCTCGCACCAATGACCTAAATCCAACAGGAAGTGAGGTATTTCCCTTTCAAAGTAAAATTTTCCTCAAAAACAAGAAATTCCTTTAAAAATCATCTTCTCCTAAACCGTTCATCGTATCGGCCTCAAATTCGCACACATTATCGATCAATTGGTCCTTGTCAATTATTCTGCGTGAATTATCAGCCATTTGAAGGGTTTGGATTTACTGGCCTCTTCCGTGTGATGTGCTCCCTTTACCTCCTGACAACTTGTTGTGCCACCTAGGCACACAAAAATGCCCGGTGCGACGGGTAGGAACCACTTAGAAAGACCAAACCAAAACTGTCGCGTTCGTCTCATAAAGACCTACAAATCTCGCGCTGCAACCCCTGACCTAACTCCAACAGGAAGCGCACTGTTGTTGTTTGAATGTAAGATGGCGTTTTTGACAAATTCTGTCGCTCAAAGATTTTTTGCTCCTACACCGTTTATCAGAACTGCTTCAAGCTTTCACAAATTACAGATCTACCCCTGGTGAACATTACTTGCGAAGGATTTTGTCCTAACTTGAACGGTTTGGATCTCCCAAGCGTTTGCAGGTGCAGAGCACAACTCCTCATGATGATCTCTGAGAGAAAAATGAGTGACAACACATCCTAAACTTGTGACTAAGGCACATTTTTTACTTCCATAAACATACAAGCTTGATATCACTGCGTTCAGGACAAAATTATCTATCTGGTGATGCTTTCAGATTGAAAATGTGACTCACAGTTTGGCATCTAAAAGGACTAGTTTGTGAGATTTTCAGCCCATTCTGCTGTCTGCCTGCAGCCACATGCAGTCCTTCATTAGCATAACAAAAGCTGAAGTGTGTGTGTGTGTGTGTGTGTGTGTGTGTGTGTGTGTGTGTGTGTGTGTGTGTGTGTGTCATTCCTAATTTTCCTAAAAAAAATGCCTGATAGAAAAAAATTGTAAATACAACATTCCCTGGTGTAACTTTTTTGCCTCATTAACAATTGGAATCAAATCTGTAGCTACATCTGTGCTGCAGATCATACTGTCTTTGTGTAAACAGGAATCAATCACCAAGAGCACACAACACATGTGTTCATCTTAAATGTATATTTTATCACAAAACTCTCCATGTAAAACACCATTTAGTCACTATTTATGGAAAATACAGTGTTGCAATGCCTATATGCTATGAAACTTTATGTTTCCTTATGAAATCAACATTATTAGGGAAAATACAGTTCCATTATTGACAATGCTATATCTCAATACACATGTTCCACAGCCAGTTCATATTAAGCCTTGATCATAAATGTTATAACTTTGTTGTGTATACTTCAATATCTCAAAATTAATCAATTTCCTAAAATGTAACTCCACTGTAAACTTTTTCTAAAATTCTTCTTTAATTTTAGTACTTTCAGTAGTGTCATTGTAAGCTGTCAAATGCCTCCAGCTGATTCTGTTATCATTAGTTATAGTCAACTCATCTTGAGTACATGGTCATTAATTAGCATAAAAATGGCTTCACAGATACGTGTGTGTGTGTGTGTGTGTGTGTGTGATTTCTAATTTTCAGATACAGACACACCAAAACACACACTCCAGTCCCTGTCCCCTTTCTCTCTCTCTCTCTCTCTCTCTCGTGTCCTGTTAGTGCATGTCACTAACTTCGCTGACTGCATGTGAGAAACTCAACCTCTTCTCCACAGTCTTTGTGCTCTAATACCTCACAGGTTAACTTCTACCACAGCACTGCTTGGATAGTGTGACATGTGATGTCGTGCTATAGCTGTGGTGTCAAATGCCACCTGCTGATTTAGTTATCATTAGTCATTAGTCAACTCATCTTGAGTGCCTGGGCTGTCACCTAACTATGTGGTCCTTAATTAGCATAACAATAGCTCCACTCTGACAGATACATGTGAGTGTGTTTGTGTGTGTGTGTTTGTCTGTCTGTGTATGTGTGTGTCTGTGTGTGTGTGTGTGTGTGTGTGTGTGTGTGTGTGTCATACTTATACTCTCATTATACACATTTGATTATTGTCACATATATAAACCATTAGATATTAATATACACTTTCAACAAATTGTACCACAATAAGCAGAATTGAAATGATCATATTATTGCTTTTATTAATGTTGTTGTAAGCTACTGTCATGACCATCTGTCCTACATCTCTCTCTGTCTCCCCTTCTGTTTCATTGGGTCTGCAGAACAGAGGGATGTTGTATACTGTAAAGCCCTGTGAGGCAAATTGTGATTTGTTATATTGATTGCTTGATTGATTGATTGATGACTGACTGATTGATGTCCTCATCAGTAGTTTGGTTTTCAGAAGCCATCAAAGTTCTACTCCCATGTCATGGGTTCATTGTAAAAAAATGACCTTGCGTTCTATTGACATAACAGAACGCGATGCTCGCTTTCGACGTACGCCGGACCCCAAGATGGCGTGGGTCGAGGCCCCGTTCAATGCTGCTCGCAGCTTTAATTATTATTATTATTATTTTTTCTTTCTTCCGCCGCGACTTTAAACTGGATTTTGACCCCCTAAACATGCTTCAAAACTCACCAAAATTGGCACGTATGTCAGGACTGGTGAAAAATTTTATCCAATGAAGAAATAAATTCAAAAAGTGCAAAAATGGCTCTGTAGCGCCACCTAGAATGAATAATCACTAAAATGGCCGCTGCTGCCAGTAGGAATGTCGTAGGAAGACCAAACCAAAACAGCCGTGTTCGTTTCATCAAGACCTACAAATCATGTGCTCGCACCAATGACCTAAATCCAACAGGAAGTGAGGTATTTCCCTTTCAAAGTAAAATTTTCCTCAAAAACAAGAAATTCCTTTAAAAATCATCTTCTCCTAAACCGTTCATCGTATCGGCCTCAAATTCGCACACATTATCGATCAATTGGTCCTTGTCAATTATTCTGCGTGAATTATCAGCCATTTGAAGGGTTTGGATTTACTGGCCTCTTCCGTGTGATGTGCTCCCTTTACCTCCTGACGACTTGTTGTGCTACCTAGGCACACAAAAATGCCCGGTGCGACGGGTAGGAACCACTTAGAAAGACCAAACCAAAACTGTCGCGTTCGTCTCATAAAGACCTACAAATCTCGCGCCGCAACCCCTGACCTAACTCCAACAGGAAGCGCACTATTGTTGTTTGAATGTAAGATGGCGTTTTTGACAAATTCTGCCGCTCAAAGATTTTTTGCTCCTACACCGTTTATCAGAACTGCTTCAAACTTTCACAAATTACAGATCTACCCCTGGTGAACATTACTTGAGAAGGATTTTGTCCTAACTTGAACGGTTTGGATCTCCCAAGCGTTTGCAGGTGCAGAGCACAACTCCTCATGATGATCTCTGTAAGAAAAGATGGGTGACAACACATCCTAAACTTGTGACTAAGGCACATTTTTTTATTCCATAAACATACAAGCTTGATATCACTGCGTTCAGAACAAAATTATCTATCCGGTGATGCTTTCAGATTGAAAATGTGACTCACGGTTTGGCATCTAAAAGGACTAGTTTGTGAGATTTTCAGCCCATTCTGCTGTCTGCCTGCAGCCACATGCAGTCCTTAATTAGCATAACAAAAGCTGAAGTGTGAGTGTGTGTCTGTGTGTGTCTCTGTGTGTGTGTCATTCCTAATTTTCCTAAATAAATGCCTGATAGTAAAAAATTTGTAAATACAACATTCCCTGGTGTAACTTTTTTGCCTCTTTAACAATTGGAATCAAATCTGTAGCTACATCTGTGCTGCAGATCATACTGTCTTTGTGTAAACAGGAATCAATCACCAAGAGCACACAAGACCTGTGTTCATCTTAAACGTATATTTTATCACAAAACTACATGTAAAACATCATTTACTCACTATTTATGGAAAATACAGTGTTGCAATGCCTATATGCTATGAAACTTTATGTTTCCTTATGAAATCAACATTATTAGGGAAAATACAGTTCCATTATTGACAATGCTATATCTCAATACACATGTTCCACAGCCAATTCATATTAAGCCTTGATCATAAATGTTTATAACTTTGTTGTGTATACTTGAAGATTTCAAAAGTAATCAATTTCCTAAAATGTAACTCCACTGTAAACTTTTTCTAAAATTCTTCTTTAATTTTAGTACTTTCAGTAGTGTCATTGTAAGCTGTCAAATGCCTCCAGCTGATTTTGTTATCATTAGTTATAGTCAACTCATCTTGAGTATATGGTCATTAATTAGCATAAAAATGGCTTCACAGATACGTGTGTGTGTGTGTGTGTGTGTGTGTGTGTGTGTGTGTGTGTGTGTGTGTGTGATTTCTAATTTTCAGATGCAGACACACCAAAAAACACACTCCAATCCCTGTCCCCTTTCTCTCTCTCTCTCTCTCTCTCTCTCTCTCTCTCTCTCTCTCTCTCTGTCTCTCGTGTCCTGTTAGTGCATATCACTAACTCAACTGACTGCATGTCAGAAACTCAACCTCTTCTCCACAGTCTTTGTGCTCTACTACCTCACAGGTTAACTTCTACCACAGCACTGCTTGGATAGTGTGACATGTGAGGTCGTGCTATAGCTGCTGATTTGGTTATCATTAGTCATTAGTCAACTCATCTTGAGTGCCTGGGCTGTCACCTAACTACGTGGTCCTTAATTAGCATAACAATAGCTCCACTCTGACAGATACATGTGAGTGTGTATGTGTGTGTGTGTGTGTTTGTCTGTCTGTGATGTGTGTGTGTGTGTGTGTGTGTGTCATACTTATACTCTCATACACATTTGATTATTTGAATATCTCAAAATTAATCAATTTCCTAAAATGTAACTCCACTGTAAACTTTTTCTAAAATTCTTCTATAATGTTAATACTTTCAGTAGTGTCATTGTAAGCTGTCAAATGGTCTAATTTGCATAAACCATTAGATATTAATATATTATTATTAACATTATATTAATATATACTTTCAACAAATTGTACCACAATAACCAGAATTGAAATTATAATATTATTACTTCTATGAATGTTGTTGTAAGCTACTGTCATGACCATCTGTCCTACATCTCTCCCTGTCTCCCCTTCTGTTTCATTGGGTCTGAAGAACAGAGGGATGTTGTATGCTGTAAAGCCCTGTGAGGCAAATTGTGATTTGTGATATTGATTGCTTGATTGATTGATTGACTGACTGACTGATTGATGTCCTCATCAGTAGTTTGGTTTTCAGAAGCCATCAAAGTTCTACTCCCATGTCATGGGTTCATTGTAAAAAAATGACCTTGCGTTCTATTGACATGACAGAACGCGAACGCTCGCTTTCGACGTACGCCGGACCCCGAAATGGCGTGGGTCGAGGCCCCGTTCAACGCTGCTCGCAGCTTTAATTATTATTATTTTTCTTTCTTTCTCTTTGAGCTGGAATTTGATCCCCTAAACATTCTCAAAAACTCAACAAAATTGGCACACATGTCAGGACTGGTGAAAAATTTTAGAAAATGAAGTAATTAGCCCTCAAAGTGCCTAAATGGCCTCTCTAGTGCCACCTAGGCACACTGAAATGCCCGCTGCGATCCATACGAATGTCATAGAAAGACAAAACCAAAACTTACTTTTTCATCTCATCAAGACCTACAAATCACACACCGACACCCCTGACCTAAATCCAACAGGAAGTGAGATATTTGCCCTTTCAAAGAAAGATGTCATTTTTCAAAAATTATCTTACTAAAAAAATATTTCCCCCTACACCGTTTATTGTATTGAACATGCACACATGATAGACCATGCCCTGCTAAATAATTCCTCTGAACAATTTCGTCATTACTCAAACGGTTTTGATTTTATGCCCTCTTTAAGATGACATGTCACAAAACCTATAAAAGCTATATATGTCTGTGTTCAGAACGAGTGTATCTCTTTGGTAATATCTTCAGATTGACGATGGGACCCACAGTTTGGGAAGAGGAAGATACAGTTTGAGAAATTTTAAACTCATCTTGAAGTGCCTGGGCTCTCACATAATTACATGAGTCATTAATTAACATAACAATGGCTTCACTCTGACAGACACAAGCTTGTGTGTGTGTGTGTGTGTGTGTGTGTGTGTGTGTGTGTTCTGTGTCTGTGTGTTTGTGTATTTGTGTGTGTGGTTACAATCTTTAAAGGACAGATAACAGCGGCATAATCTCCATTTGAAATAGCATCTGCACATTATATATCAGTCTTTTCCATTTCCCACATACTACTACAGCCTTTATTACTGATAATACTGTTGCTACTTTTGTGATTATGAGTGTTAAATACATATTGTAACGTACTGTAATCTTATACACACATAGTGCTCCGTAATTCTAGCACATGTAGATCCTGTAACTGCATGTCACTAACTTGGCTGTACTGCATGTCAGTAACTCGGCCTCTTCTCCAGAGCCTGTGTGCTCCACTGTCTTGTTAAGTGTAACGTGTGAGGTTGTGCTGCTGCTGTGGTCCTGTCAAATGCCTCCTGCTGCTGCTGTTATCATTAGTCATACTTCTACTTTTATTATACACTTATAATTATTGTCACATATGTATACTATCAGATATTAATATATACTTTCAACATATTGTACCACAGTAGCCAGCATTATAATTATAATATTATTACTTTCATTAATGTTGTAAGCTATTAACATTATCGTCTGTCGTGCATCTCTATCTGTCTCTGTCTCCCCTTCTGTCTCATTGTGTCATACGGGTTACCATTTATGTATTATGTTGATCCGTTCTGTACGTTATCTATTGCACGTCTGTCATCCTGGAAGAGGGATCCCTTCTCAGTTGCTCTTCCTGAGGTTTCTAGCATTTTTTTCCCCTGTTAAAAGGAGTTTTTCCTTATCTGCTGCGAGGGTCTTAAGGACAAAGGGATGTTGTATGCTGTAAAGTCCCATGAGGCAACTTGTGATTTGTGATATTGGGCTTTATACATAAAATTTATTGATGTCATCAGTAGTTTGGTTTTCAGAGGCCATCAAATATCTACTCCCAAGTCATAGGTTCATTGCCAAAAATGACCTTGCATTCTATTGACATTGCTTGTTTTATCGACATTTCGACTCTTACAAATAGGCTAATTCACACTGTCTACATGAGCTGGAGGCTGACAGCGAGAGTCCGAGGCCCAAACAACGCTGCTTGCAGTTTTAATTCTGTATTATATTGATGTCAACAAATGAAAGCTTGAAAAGACCAAAACCAACACAGTGTTAGTCACTGTAACTTAGGTCTGTCTGACCGTCATGTACTAATGTCACTCATGTGATGTATAAAGGTCATCTTATATACTGATTTTAACTCAAAACATAATTGTTTTTCAAAACCCTAAGTAGTTTGTTGCTTAAACCTGACAGCAACCTAGATTAGATTGTATTTTATTTGATAGGGACGATGCAATTAAGGATGGTTCTAATACAGATTATGGGACTGATATGTTGCACAGAGAGTTTATAGCTATTGCTGATTTTCAGCTCTTGTCCCTTGTTGGGCTTTTACATGTAGACCTAAAATGTTATTAAAAAGACAACTTAAACCAATGTGTCACCAGTTTCATTTAAGAGACAGTTATATGTCACAAACAGACATTGAATGGTGTGTTTCACAGACATGTCAAAGGCTGCCTTCAGTTGGTATCACAGGTTTAATGCACAAGAAAGCATTGGTGACATGGGATGAAAATGAGTCAGAGCAGCAGAAGTGAAAACTCATCGAACAGTGGAGATGTGTAGTGGGTTAGGTTTTTGGTTTTCACTTACACTAAAGGAAGTGTGTTGTTTTCACTCATAGACCTTAAACACTGAACTGGACTGACAAGCAGTTTCCACTGAGTTCACCTTAGAAACAGAGCCCACATCCCCACTTCTCATTTGACCCAGCCAAAAACTGGGGAGGGGGTGTGTGTGGTCTTGTCATACAAAGATTGATGGAGTGTCAACTGGACAATAAGGAGATATTTGCAGCCGGACTACAAATGTGGATAGATAGGGAGAAACACATGCAAGCCTAAGACGTGGTAAGATAGGATATTCCTCACTTTATGAAGTGATTGATAACAAGATCTGTATAATGGATTGTAAAGAAATTCGTCAGGTTTTTATTTTGTAGACAATTGATCTGTATTTATAGCGTGATGGGATGACAGCACAATGATGTGTGTGGTATCACCGGAAAGCTCATGTGATATGCATGGCATTTCTGTGTGCCCCTGCATTTACAAGTAATCCATCCAAGAGTAATGTGTGTGCAAAATTGTATGAAACCTTTGTTATACATAATTTTAGTGTAACTTTATCATTTTTTTTCGTTGTGAAAACCGTGGACTACCGACAAGTGCTTGGTCTTGTCGGAAAGCTGTTCCGCTTTTTTACGTGATATGAGTGGCTTCTTGCTATGACAAACAGTTGTGGAGAAAATCCATAGAGAAGTACAGGTGTGAATTTGGACACACTATGCGTTGTTAGGGCCCAAAGGGTTAACCAGCTTTGTATCATAACAATGTGGGTACTCTGTGTAAATGAACTGTGGTAAACTTCCCTCATCTTATCAGCAACGAGATTTCCATGCTCATCTTCCGGCGAAACTCTGCTGGAAGACAGCAAACATCCAACGGGTTTACTCTGGCTCTAGGACTGTTGCACAAACTGCAGATTGTACATTCACTTCTTTAAGGCCCACCACCATGGACACAAATAGTATAGAAGTGGACTGAGTGAGAGACCTGCCCCTGAGTCTGTCAAACTCAGATTGAACAGTAAAACTAGGAAGTGCTGATCAAACATAAATCAAGATTCTGTTACCTGTTGCGGTTAGTCTCTATACTTAGTGAGCTATAAAGGGTGATTGGTTAAGATTGATTAAATCTAATGTTTTTATCCTCTGATTAACTCAATTACTTCCATACAGTGAGACACATTTCATTTACCTCGTTTATTCTTTCAGGTATCGATGACAGCTTCATTCACAGTGGTGACCTAAAGTTGTTTAAGAAGCGGCGACACAGCACTCGGGCTCCACACCTTCTCCTCATGCTGCTGCCTACATACCGGCTGGAGTCCCAGTCCCAGGCCCAGCACCCAAACCATCGGTCCAAGAGAGCCCTGGACGCCGCCTACTGCTCAAGGTACGAACCTGCAATCTACATTCCTTATACATGTTGACTTTTGACCTCCCTCAGGTGTCAGAAAGCATGACAAAATCAAAGTATTCCAAGCTGAGCTGTTAGTAGTAGTAGTAGTTTTTAAGCAGCCAAATGTGTCCACGTGACTGTAATGGGTGATGTTTGGCCCGAGTTGCAGCACACAGAGAATCGGACAGACTTTAATGTTGTTTACTGTCACAGTTCAGCAGGTACAGAGCAGGGCAAGTTAATAGCATACAGTTCAGTTCAACACTCCAGCAATGTTTCTCCACAAAGTCCTTGATAGCCTGGCTGGTTTGGTAGGCCGAACCAGGCAGAGAGGCAGGCGAGTAAGCAGGGGTGGCAGCAGGCAGGAGACATAGTCGTGGAGGCAAAAACGTTGGAACCAGTCAAGTACACAGTCCAAACAGATCAATCAGAGGGGAGCAGTCAGAGGGTAGGACGAGGCCAGGCAGGGGGTCTAGAAGGCCGCAGGTAAGTACTCCCAGGACATACAAAGGCAAGTGTGGCACACACAGATAAGCAAACTGGAACACTCCCATTGTAGTATCGTCGTTGGATAGTGGCTCCAAGCACCCACAAGCAAATGGGAACCAAGGATGTGGAAGCATGTCTTGTGGTCGGGACAGAAGGAAGAGGCATTTACCAGAAATCCGACGAAGCAGGCAGGTCAGAGGCAGGCAGGGTCAGCAACAGGAAATCAGTCCAGAATAAAGTGCTGGAGAGTCTTGCACGAGGAACAAGTGAACTGAGATGGCGTAATGATGTGGGCATGGTGAACAGGCAGGAGCAGGACAAGTATAGATGTAGGAGTGGTATGGGCAGCATGAGTGGAAAATTACTGACTGAGGGCTGAATGACTGCTCATGCAGAAAAGGGCAGGTGCCCAGGAATGCAAAACTGTGACAGTAACATTATTTGCATATAACCTCTATGGACAGCAAAATCCAGAGGCAGTAATTATGAGCTTTACTCTGTGTTTCAGTTTTTAGCTAGTGCTCTTTCAATTAAACTGACATCAAAAGGGAGGTTTCTGTAGGCATAAACTTCGTAATGGGGAGCCAAGTAATGAAGTTCTTCCATGTGTTAGCAGCTGTTCAGGCAGAGTGAGGCAAGCTTCATTATAACTTTTGTGGACTACTGAGTAAAATCCAAGCAGCAGTATTTTTAGCTATGGCCTAGAGCTTCACTACCTGATTTGAACTTAATAATGCCATGGAAGTATAAAGAGTGCTAGACACAGTATTAGATAGATAGATATATTTTTTTTAAGATAGTTTTTGGGGCTTTTTGCCTTTGATTGATAAGACAGTATTAAGTGTGAAACGGGAAGAGAGGGGATGATATGCAGCAAAGGGCCACAGGCTAGAATCAAACCCAAACCGCCGCTGCAAGGAAAAGGCCTTTGGACATGGGACGTCTGCTCTACCCACTGGGCTGCTGGGCGCTCAAAATTACAGATCTTCTCCATCAATTGGCCAATAGAGCATGTGCACTAGAAACTTCGCAGCTGACAAGTAGCTGATGTCGAGTTTAGCTCTCAGCTTTCTTGAATGGTGATGAAATGATTTAATTATGTGGCTACCCCAAAAGACCCTTCATGATCAAGGATGGAAGGAACAAGGATCTGTGTACCCGGCCCGGAGGGTTACCGGGGCCCCGCCCTGGAGCCAGGCATGGGGTTGGGGCCCGTGCACGAGCGCCTGGTGGCCGGGCTTTCGCCCATGGGGCCCGGCCGGGCCCAGCCCGAACTGGCTACATGGGCTCGTTCCCCTGCAGGCCCACCACCCGCAGAGGGATCCAGAAGGGTTCAGTGCTTTGTGGATCGGGCAGCAGACCAAGGCGGGGGCCTTGGCGGTCCAATCCTCGGCTACAGAAGTTGGCTCTTGGGACATGGGATGTCACCTCTCTAACTGGGAAGGAGCTGGAGCTTGTGGAAGAGGTTGAGGGCTAGCGGCTAGATATAGTCGGCCTCACCTCGATACATAGTTCCGGCTCTGGAACCCAAGTCCTTGAGAGGGGTTCGACTCTCTCCTTTGCTGGAGTTGCACCGGGTGAGAGGCGGAGGGCCGGGGTGGGCTTTCTGATAGCCCCCAGACTCTCTGCCTGTACATTGGGGTTTACCCCGGTAGACGAAAGGGTTGCTTCCCTGCGCCTTCGGGTCGCGGAACGGGTCCTGACTGTTGTCTGTGCTTATGCGCCAGACAACAGATCAGAGTACCCGCCCTTTTTGGAGTCCGTAGGACGGGTGCTGGACAGTGCACCAACCGGGGACTCCATTGTTCTGCTGGGGGACTTCAATGCTAACGTGGGCAATGACAGCGGGACATGGATGGGCGTGACTGGGAGGAACGGCCTGCCCGAAATGAACCTGAGTGGTGTTCAGTTATTGGACTTCTGTGTGGGTCACAGTTTGGCCATAACTAATACCATGTTCAAACATAAGGATGTCCATTGGTGCACGTGGCACCAGGACAGCCTAGGTCGCAGGTCAATGATTGACTTTGTAGTCGTATCATTTGACCTGCGGCCATATGTTTTGGACACTCGGGTGAAGAGAGGAGCAGAGCTGTCAACTGATCACCACCTGGTGGTGGTGCGCGTCACTGGCCTGTGTTGTTTCAGCTGCTGCTTGTAAACAGGAGGTAGATGGATCACGTTGTGGTCTGCTCGACCAAGCGGTGGGAGAGCTCTGGAGGTATATGCACCAGGGATGTTGCCATAACACAAGTCTGTGGTTTTGTTGATTCTGGTTGGTGCATACACGTATTGGTTGAAAGGCTGGTAGAGTTTGATCGAATCGGCAGCTGTTGAAGTCCCCGAGGAGGAACATCAGGGTACCTGTTCAACATAGTGTGTTTGTTTTGCGCTATTTGCTCGGCTGTTGCCTTCACATTGGCGCTTTGTGGAACATACACACAACTAAACACAACAGTTGAGAACTCCCTAGGGAGATAGACAGCTCGGGCTGACAGGGTGAACAACTCCAGGTCCAGGTTGGAGATCGTACTGTGTATCTTGATGTTAGTACACCAGCAAGAGTTGACAAACATACACACACCCCCGCCCCAAACTTTCCCCGAGTGTCCAATCCAGTGCTGTTCCTGGGAGCCTGGATGGTCTCAGCAACATATTGGGCTTTGGTTTGGCTTGGGCCATTTTGTTGTGTACAGTTTCAGGCTTGGTTAATGTGAAATGTATTTGAATATGATTTTTTCTTTTCCTCTCTGACTGTGCCAATTGTCTGTACTCATGAAACTCATTTTTACTGGATAAAATAATGCAAATATGTCTCTGATGCCAAAGACCATCTTTGGACTGAGACAGTGGTTATTATCAGGGGTTACTACATCAATTTAAGTGGTGCCATTGTATTTTCTAGTCTCAGTAATTAACTACAATAGAATAGAAATGATTAGAATAGAATAGAATAGAATAGAATAGAATAGAATAGAACAGTATATAAAGAACTTTATTCATCCCCAAAGGGAAATTCAGCTGTCCAGCAGCTCTTAAAAGACAAAAAACAACAACCACATTTACCCATCAACAACGACACAGTGGTATTAAAATAAACAAAAAATAAAATAAGTTAAAATAAATGCACAAATAGAAATTATATTGAAATAAAATTGTCCATTTCACAGTCCAGCGAGTTGTGGCCACTTGTGTGTAAGTGTGTGTGACTGGATTCAGGAGGTGCTAAACAGTCTTATTGCCATGGGGACAAAGGATCTCCTGAAACACTCTGTTCTGTCACTCCAGGAGGCTGGAGCGGGTCTCTGATATTGTCAATTACAGCTTTCAGTTTGTTCAGTGTGTCCCTCTTCACCACAGTTGTTAGTGGGTCCAGTCTTGTGCCGAGCACTAAGCCAGTTAACCAGCTTGTTAACCACTTGGTGTTTTTGCTGCCTCCCCAGCACACTGCATGGCAGAAAAGTGTACTGGCCACCGCTGTGTGATAGAACATTGTCAACATCTCCAAACACACATCAAGGGACCTCAGTATCTGCAGGAAGAACAGGTGGCTCTTCCTGCGGACACTGAAGTCCTTTGATGTGCATGGAGATGTTGAGAAAGGCAGCTTGCAACTGCAATACACTGTTACTTTTACAGAAGGTAATGGTGACCACACCAACTATAAATGCAATAATTGAATAAAACTGGAAGTATCCTTTAAATAAC
Source organism: Epinephelus cyanopodus (assembly GCA_026686955.1). NCBI lineage: Eukaryota > Metazoa > Chordata > Actinopteri > Perciformes > Serranidae > Epinephelus > Epinephelus cyanopodus. The sequence continues at coordinate 119,303 of CM048919.1, forward strand.
AGGGCCAAAGTCTACTGATACCTGACTCTTTACCTGTCTAATCCTGTCTCCACCCCTCCATCTGTAATAAACTATTCCTACTGCACCACAATTCACCTCTCCCCTTCATCTCTTTGTAGAAACGTTCAGGACAATTGCTGCTTACGGTCACTCTACATTGATTTTAAGAAGGATTTGGGCTGGAGGTGGATCCACGAGCCAAAAGGCTATGAAGCCAACTTCTGTGCCGGGGCCTGTCCGTATCTGTGGAGTGCCGACACCCAGCATTCCAAGGTACGGTAGGAGGGACAGGGTCAAAGATCAACAGCCTGTGAGATCAGAGTTCATAAGGTTCTACTTTACATCAGGTCATATTTTGTTCATGGGATGGTTCTAATTCCTATGTTTCAGGTGTTAGGCCTGTATAACACCATCAACCCTGAAGCATCAGCCTCACCCTGTTGCGTTTCCCAGGACTTGGAGCCCCTCACTATCCTGTACTACATTGGGAAGACCCCAAAAATAGAGCAGCTCTCCAATATGAAGGTTAAGTCCTGCAAATGCAGCTAGAAGCCCTTACAACCCCCCCCCCCCCCCCCCCCCCCCCCCCCTCTCTCTCTCTCTCTCTCTCTCACCTTCCTTCAGACAAACACACATACATATCCACACATACAGTGGAATTGGACAAACATGCAGTCAAACTGCAACTGTACTTTATCTTACATGCACCATTATACTCACAGCAGTCAGGAGTGGAGTGCTGGAGAAATGAGTTACAGACCGATTCGGTGCTAGTTCAATGCATACTCAATATACAGGAGCAGTGTTGTCATGACACCAAAAACATGTCTTTGATACCAATGCTGAGTACCAGCAATATGGTGATACATACTTTTCATGACTTAAGGGCTGTACACGTGCCACATCTTTAACCATCTGAAAAACATGAGGTTGGGTCCTTGGTCCTCCTATTCTGTGCCAACTTTCACGAGTGTGGAGGCAGGTTGCTAAACAAACATTACAAGTATCGTATCATAGCTAAAATTCTGAGTTAGGAGCTGATGTCCTTTCAGGCGCTGTTTATTAAGTGTGTTGACCTAAAATATTGTCCATAGGTAGCCCTGCACTAAATTGGTCAACTTCTCAATATGTACCACAGACCGATCTTTGCGGAAGAAGGGAAAGATGCATGTCACGACACCGTTGCTGTGACGTTTGAATGCATCCACTGTGTGTCTACATGAAAAAACAATGGATCAGAGGGCACAAAAAATGCAGCATACATAGGCCCCCTAAAGAGTCTTCAGTCTGTTGTAGGGCTGTCCCATATATCGTTGTTGGAGTACCAGAACTTAGGTAGTAATTGAGAGGCAAGGCAAGTTTATTTGTAGAGCACAATTCGTACACAAAGTAATTCAAAGTGCTTTACAGAACAAGAAAATGCATTAAAATCACAATACAAAATAAAAACATAAATAATCATTATAAAATTAACTTTAAAAGAGAAGAGTGCAGACAAGATCTTTTCAGTCATATGCACAGTGTAATAGAGCTGTTTTGAGCCTAGATTTGAACATTGTCAGAGTAGAGGCCTGTCTCACATCTTCAGAAAGACTGCTCCAGATTTTAGCTGCATAAAACTGGAACCCTGATTCCCCATGTTTAGTTCTGACACCAGCAGGAGGCCGGTCCCTGAGGTCCTCAGAGTCCGCAATGGTTCATATGGCACTAACATGTCAGAGATGTACTTTGGTGCTAGGCCGTGGAGAGACTTGTACACAAGCAGAGCTGCTTTAAAGTCTATTCTCTGAGCCACAGGGAGCCAGTGTAGAGACCTGAGCACAGGACTCATGTGCTCGTACTTCCTGGTTCTGGTCAGGAGCCGAGCAGCAGCATTCTGGATGTACTGCAGCTGTCTTACAGCCCAGCAAAGCTTTAGCTAGCCGTGGGGGCTGGGGTCCATATTATTATCATAAATGCTCATAATATTAGCTTCAGAATCAGAGAAAACCCCTGAAAAGCGGTATGAAACAGAAGCACAAACACAGCGACACATTTCAGATTTAGAACTTTAGGCATGTGATACTAATAGTTAGCCCTGTCACTGTGTGTGGGGGGGAGTGGACTTGCTGTTAGGAGAAGTTTGCCTTCAGGACTTTCTGTCAGAAAGGGATTTCCTGGTTAAGGTTAGAAAATAGTAGCCTAGGTTAAAATGAATACAATTTTGGAACCCATTGTCTTCCAGTCTGAAGATGAATTTTTTTATTTTATTTTTTATTTTTTTTAAGGTGTCCTCTGCAGCGCAGTATGCGCAGCGCAGGTGGCTGTGCCGGCTGGCAGAGAGCCCGCCCGCTGTCAGAAATGATAGGTACTTGTCAGCATTTGTCACGACGATTGGTCAATAACGGGTTTTTTTTGTAGATTCAAGACGTGATTAGTTTGTTCAAAATCAGCGCGCCTGTAAACTGAAAGCAGCTTGGTTGTGGAGACTCAGGTGGAGCAGAGAGCAGAGGGTGTGTACGTGTGCCTGTGTGTGCAGACTGTGCAGTAGTAGCTCTGCAGCTCAGCAGCGCCATTACAATGGACCGCAAAAAGAGGAAGAGTGGAGCTGAACGGGATGGTTATTCTCAACATAAAGTCCGGGGAGGATGTGGACCGACCTGAGGCCAGATAAATAATTGATGGTAAGAGCTAAATTAACCCGTAAGGGTCCATTTGGTTCCATTTTGTCAGAGTAGCGCAGGCTGAAACAGTTTGGGGACCCCTCTTAAGGATAGGCTCTTATCTGTTTAAGTTCAGAAGTTTTCAATGTCTGTCTAATGTTCCTGAAATAAGATCAGATAAGTTGAAGTTGCTGCCGACTTATATTTTTTACTTGTTTTACTGTTGCATTGAATATGGGTGTTGCCATATTGATTATGATAAGCTGACATCAAAATGATTTGCTGATAAAATAATACAATCATGTTGCTTAGTTCAGCATATTACCCATTCATATAGGAGTCCTGGTTTATTGAGGGGCACATTTGGTGAGGGTTGGTGAGAAAAGCACTGGTTTGGAGGACTATGACTAGGGTTGCTGTTACAGCTGTGTTTGATAAAGTTTTTGTGTGACTGTCAGATTAGACTGTCAGATGATTACTTAGCCCATATGTGTGTCTGTGTGCACGTGCACGTGTGTGTGCATGTAATGTATGGATTGGGTGGCCTAGGTGGACGTATGACTCCCGGCCTGAATTTTTGTCCCAGTCCAGCCCTGGGTCCAGCCCTGGTTTACTGTCATTACTAGTTGTCCAAGCATCAGGAGCTGTTGGCTATCCAATGGCATATGCTCTTCATATCTATTAAATCTTCTCCAGGAATGCCAGTGCAGTTATTTGGTATCACACAAGTCTGAATGACTGACATTGTGTGGATGACATTGTTCTAATGTGACCAAGCAAACAAAACTAGGCATCAAAAAGTTAGAAAGCCTCCATATTTAATAATGTGGAGCTGAAAATCATGAAATAAAGCAATAGAGATGTTGAAGGAGACGTCCGGTATTTTGCATTTTGTTCCCCATTTCTGGGTTGTTTATGATTAAATAGTGGTTACGACCAAAATTTTGATGATTGCTCTGTTTCGGAGAATTTGGCTTTCCCGTCTAGCTTAATAATGCTGTCTATGGCCATGTGTAAATCTGTCCTAAAACCTCCCTTAATGTCCATTTTCTAAGCCATGAAACTCACAGAGTGGTCAGTGGTGTTCGTTGATGTTCTGACATAAACATCGTAGCAAACTATGGTTTCCATCTGTGTTTTCGCTATTCATCTCGATTGTGGAACCATTTTTTCAGCTGCCTCACACCCACGTGTATACTTCCGCTTGATCGTTCTACTTGAAGTGTTATATACTCCAGCCCACTTGATGGCAATAATGCTCCTTTACGTGGGTGTCGCCAACCGACAGGATACCATTGCAATGTAATGGGACACAGAAAAGAAACAGAAGAAGGTTGCCGTTTTGTTCAAAGGCATCGTACAGCGAAGGTTGTTTACAAGCGAATAATCCATTGTGCAGTTGTTTAAACTTTTTCGTTTGTTCTTTTTCTTCCTCCAGGAGAGCACACAGTACTGTCGAGCCTGCTCTTTCGCTGAGCTAAAAGACAACAATGACTACAACCTTGTCGTAAACAACCCCCTTTCCGTTTCTGGTGGTGAATTACTACTAGCGGGCAATGAGGCTTCCTATAGAAAACCAATGGATTAGACAAAATGTCAAATAAATCATCACAGAAACCACAGTTTGCTATGATTTTTATGTCAGAATATCAATAAACACCACCGACCACTCGCTGAGTTTCATAACTTTGAAAACGAACGTTTAGGGTGGTTTTAGGACAGATTTACACATGGCCATAGACAGCATTGTTAAGCCAGACAGGGGGAAAGCCAAATTCTCTGAAAAGGAGCAGTCATCAAAATTTTGGTCTTAACCACTCTATTTCATCATAAACAACCTAGAAATGGGGCTCAAAGTGCAAAATACTGGTCTTCTTCTTTAACGACTACTGTCTTTAAGTTGATTGCTTGATGCTGGATACTGTATCTACTGTATATATATATATATTTAATACACGGCTCTATTAAATGCTGTATTCTGATTGGTCAGTTGCAGAGTAGCTACAAGGATTTTGAGGAATGGGATGCCGCTGAAAAAAAGAAATGGAGAAGGAAAGAAAAAACTAAAGCGAAAAACAGCACAAGATACTGACACCTGAAGAGCTTCAAGTGATAGATTAGGGAAAAGATGAGATAAATACAAAAAAGACAAGAAAATGGGCTACTGTACTATACTGTACTGTACTACTACTACTACTACACTGACGGACCTTCTCTGCCAACCACAAAAGAACACGGATTTGAAAACTAGGGATGCACCAAATATTCGGTAACCGAATATATTCAGCTGAATATTGCAAGAAAACACACATTCGGTATTCAGTGGAATAAGTTAAAAGCAAGGCCGAATAATAGCAGCATGTTTTGATAACGCAATCAAACAGCGTGCCGTGACAGGCAGAGTAAAATGTCAGCAGTGTGGCAATCCGTCCGTCACCGCACTCGCATTTGCAACTAAAAATATTTTTGAGCGAGCAAAATAGGCTCAAATCATTCAGCATGCTGTGTGAGTACAGATTTCAACCACCAGCAGAAACGATAGGCGAATCCCACCAGTTGTGGGTTGAACGGGGGTCACAGACACAGACAGTAATGTATTCCTGTCAAATAGGGCAGCCATCGGCTTACCGGTGACGGAGAAGTCAGCTCCAATAATATCCTCTTCTTGGCGTCATGACTGCCCTGTAGTACCTGAACAGCTGAGCTAGCCGAACACAGGTATGTGCTGTGTCAGAGGAGAAACGAGCCGTTAACATTTCTGTCATTGTGGCAGGTAATGGCCCACAAACCTCATCGCCCTTTAGGGACTGTTCTTTACTTATGGAGGGACTGTTCTTTACTTGTCAGGGGAGGAGGGTGGCTGGTTGATTCTTATTTTATTTATTTATTTTATTTTGATTCCCCCTATGTTAATCACTTATTGATGTTGTTTTTGAAGTATGAATAAGTCAATGAGTAATTTATTCCATTGAAATATCATTGATGTGTTATAGAAAAGTGATTTATCTTTTTATAAATGACAAAAGGCACATATGCCTCATTTTCACTGTGGTATCGTGATACTACTAAGAACCGTGATATTTTCATTGGTATCGTACAGTGGGTCCCAATTTTGTTACCGTGACAACACTAATCTGGAGGGGGTTCATCTGCAAAAGCTAATGAAAAACTAAACAATGATATTCAGTACTCGAAATTTGGCCAAGCGTTTAATATTATTCGGCTTCGGCTTCAGCCCCAAATTTTCATTTCGGTGCATCCCTATTGAATACACACTCGGCAGTCATGCTTAATGACATTTTACGTGAGTTTTATGCCTCGGTTCAGTCCACTAAGTCTAGGTAAGTACAAAACTTTCACCAAAAGTTGTCGAATCTGGTCGGTTTTTAATGCACTTCGCGAAGGCAGACAACATGAATACTGGGAAAATAACTATTCCCCTGTCGGGAGTTATTTTCCCAGTATTCACCAGCTCATTATACATTATCCCTTACATATACACTATATGTACACATATACATACATATACATATATATATATATATATATATATATATATATATATATATATATATAATATATATGTATACATAACAGTGTAGTTATAAGGCGAACCTACCAATAAACTGCAGAAAATAAATGCCAAAAATATGTTTAAACTCATCAAAAAAAACAGTCCTATCATTAAACTGTATACTTAGATGTAAGTTTTTGTTGTTGTTATTTTAATGTAAAATGTCCTGTTAAATATACAATTCACAGTTGAGTTCACAATTCTTGTGAAATGACCAACCAAATTTAATGTTAGACTGCAGTATTAGTTGTTTTGGCCAAATCCCTGGTTATTATCAGCCTATTCCAGTGCACACATTTGCATTGACTAGAGGCACATGTTTGTCAAATAATCTTAAGCGATGGTACCAAAGTCATGCCAAAATTGGATTGTTGTGACTCCACTGCACAGGGCACACACATTATATGCTACACATACATACATACATGCACATTTTGAAGGCCCTGTCAACATGCATCACCTCACAATTGTCACACCATTAAGACCCAATAGTAAGGCAAACACTGGAAATATAAGTGTCTATATGTGAAACAAGTCCTAAAAATAACAGCCTCACCTGCAACACCTACCCTCCACCCCCCACCCCACAGTTCCAGTTGTCACACCAACCACACCATGTCCTAAGTTGTCTGTTTGTCTTTGTTTGGTTTCCTTTTTAGTTTTCTAAATCTTGCCCTTGTTTTCCCAATAAGATGTTCATGGTTGTGGTTTAGCACTCTGCGAATTTTGACCCAGATAAAGATCTGGGTGGTGTCAACCACACACTGATGATATATCAGCCATCATAGGGGAAAAATACTTACGTTACATGGGGCCTACATAAAGGATAATTCCAGTTCATTAGAATGATGGTCCTATTTTTGCAATTGGCTGTCATTTCCCTGTATTATCAGAAAGAGGTAAAACCTGAATTTGCTGCAGTTATGAAAATCTAATACCGTATCACAATGGCACTCTGTACATTTTCATATTAAAAGTAATGCAACAAAATCCATACATATACCACATAATGATGAGCCAGTAATTCATACATAACCCAAATATTTTGGAAGGCTGTGATCACGTGACTGAGAGATGTAAAGAAGGAAGTGGTCTGTGGTGGACATTTTGTCTTCTTCATGCATATACTGTATTGTATCATTTTTCCTATGTGTCTGTAAGTGTGTGACCTTTGCATTCCCCTTTTCTAAACATCTGTTGTTACCTGACATCAAGAGATTTACATTCACTATAATATCACCTTCAAAGACAGTTCATTGACTGTCTAACAGATACAGCCAATTACCTAAAATGTTGCAACAGTGACGTTTCTCTGATGTAATCAAGAGAACATAATTAAATCAGGAAAGCCCAAGAAAGCTACAATATTTTTCTCATAATCTTGTCGTCTTGAGTGTAGGTATAAAGATGCCCTGTATTTACTGTTCTGGGCACAAACTCTGAGCTTTGAGCCTGAAGTTGTGCCTTCTCTATAGAGAATAAACTCTAGTGCATGAAGCTATTCAGTCTTGCTTGCTGACTCCCAAGCAAACCAGACAAAAATTGCCACAACAGGTCCCAAGCAGCCCAGTTAGGAGGCAGGCTGGGGTGGTGGTAGGTAATAAAACTCAGGACTTTCCCACGAGACCAGTGTTCAAAACCATGTGAACTTTGAATGACCTTAGAGTCATTTTAAGGTATATCCTCACCATGTTTCTTTTCCTAAACCTAACCACGGCAACGTTATGTTAATTACATAACTTTACCTTAATGACATAACTTTACATCATTTGTGGGGTGCTAATTCATAGGATATCATATGAACCATTGTATGAGGATATGTTGCACACCGCCATGCCAGCAAAATTTCTCTCTTGGTAGTTGTAGTTTTTTTGTTTTACAGCAAAAGATAATCACTGCTAAGCTTTGTTCAAATCACAAAGGCTTAGAATTCTAATAGCAAGTTTCCTAGTAGGAGATAAATCATTAATGTTACAATATACTACCAGAAACTATACCCAGAAACATTCAGAAAGGTGAATGAAAGAATCACTCTAGTGATTGTATGGCCATTACAGAAGCTAGTGAAGTGGCTGCAGGAAATGACATCAAGCAGGGACAGCGTTAGCCTGGAAACCATAAGAATCTGCCAGCTCATGTTTAATTTGCTCTGACAGATGTGTCTGCTCCCCCTCCAACTCAGACAGATTTCCAGCAAGCCTGACCATGGAAGTCCAATCACAGTCTTTTGTCTAATATGGGGCCAGTATGATACAATGATTTGACAGGAATGGCACTGGTCCAAAAGTGACATATTTTATCTGCTCTGATTGGTTGTATTTGCACCCTGTCTGCTCCATCCAATGCAACACAGCAGGATTATGAAATTTAGATCAAACTATCAAACTAGGCAGTGGTGATCAAATATGAATCAAGATTCTGTTACTGCATTGCCTGTTTCTAACACTGAATACTTTTAGGAACATATATTAGTGTACTGTTAAGCTGTAATTTGAATAGTCAGTGACCAGGCTGCCATTTTTTTCTTTCTTGAAAATAGCTCATACACTGTCCCAACTTGCATGTGTCACTCAGGGATACACGTTTCGTCGCTCTGATTGGTTGTAGCTCACGTTTCATTACTCTGATTGCAAGGCTTCAGTTGTTGTTGCGTTCACCTTGAGCACAGGTATTATTATGCTGTGTTAAGTTCACACAGTTTACAGACCCACTTCATCTTTGACCTGCTGTACTTACTGTAGCTGTATGCACACAGTTTTCCTGTGCAGTGAGGGAATATCAGTGACATTTCAGATGTGTTCACTTTCAGTTGTGGTTTAAAGAATGTGGATAACTAAGATTGTTTCCTACTGCTAGTGTCTCTTGACACATCAGATTTAGATGCAGTATTGACAGATCTCTATTATTACATTTAAAAGTTTTAATACTGCGCCTTTATGAAAAAAAAATAAAAAAGTTTGAATGAATTGGAGCATACCTGTGACAAAGCGGCGGTATTTAATGACTTACAGATGAGAACAGGCTGGCAGTTTGGTCATCAATCAACTCATGCAAACACTGGGAGAAAATGCGAACTCTGCTCAGGAAGTCCCCAACCAGCCAGCCAGCCAGCAGGTTGGAACCAACTGATGTTGCAATATAAAGCTTTATTTAAAAAGTATACTTGATTTGTAATGAACTGGAATTAACCCTTTAGTGTTACAAATACACAAATTCTTGCTGTTGTATTTAGAATAACTTACATACAGTCAATGATGGAGGTGTCATTCATGTCCAATTTAATGTATATTGGCTGTACGTCACAGTAATTGTCATCTCGTGCACTCAGCACAGCCACAGATCCACTCTAGCTATGAGAGGCCTGGGCTCAGAGAATGGAGATGCTGTGCTTTGGTAAGTGATGATGGAGCTGTGTTTGGAAAAACGCTGTGAGTGATAAGTTTTATGGAAGATTATTGAAGGTATGAATGAATTAGATTATTATGATAAAAAAAATGTTTCCAACCATCAACAGCAACATGTCACTCTGTAGTTGTGTGTTGTAGTGTCATCAGTGTGCCATCTATCTGCCAAAACAAATCCTGCCATTTGCCTTATAAATTCATGAAAGCTGTCTGTCAGTCATTTTTTTTTTTTTTTAAACAATTTGCACTGATGCTGTTGTTATTTTGCTATTTTAAAGTACCTAGTTTTATTAGTCATTGAGAGCTTCCCCTGTTATTGAATGAGTTGTGTTGATGTAGGTGATCTGATACCAGCCCCTTACAGCATTTAGTGCCAGTGGACTTGTTGAGTAGCAAGAGAAAAAGAACTAGGCACCAACTTTGTCACAATAGAGCTGTTATTTTTTTTATATGTATTTGTTTGTTTTGATGGTGGTGATGATGATGTTGACGATGAGGATGATGATATTGTGACCCACTATGCTGTATTGTAACACAGTATTGTTGTGGTGTTAGTGGTAAAATAAATTATTTAAGTTTTAAGGGAAGTGAGTGTTTTATGTATTCTTTCTGACACTGATTTGTTTGTTTAAGGTGATATTTAATCTGACTGCTCTGGTGTGTCCTCTTGTCCTCCTGGGTAAGTTTAATCCTTCCTACCCTTGTTGAGTGTTCTGGCTATGGAAAGCCACAAAAAAGACAAGTAAGAAACTCATGTTTCCATCATGTTTTGTGATGCAGTTTTGCTCTTAACTTGATATATGATCAAACGATAATTGACCTATGGCTAAGCCACGCCCCCCTCCACTCACTCGGACAAACTATCAACATTCAGTGACCGGCGCTATGGCAGGTGTCACAGTACACAGCATTTCGCAGGAGGCAATTGATGTTTTTTGGGGACATAACGATCAGATGTCATTGAGAAATAACCAAAAGGGCCTAAACTACGCATTGGAGGGATCTATCAATTATTTTATTGTTGAGCAGGTCGATGAAAAGCTTAAATTACAAGGCAAAATTTACAGGTCACAGTGTAAGCGTGATAAACCGCATCTCGTTGCCGTCACCATCAAAGATAAAAAGTTTAAGTGCCACTGAAGTTATGTTTATTTGCTTAGAATATGAGAAAAGGATAACAGCCTTTTTACCATCTTTCCCGAGAGTGTCTGTCTGTTAGTTTGGTGTTACATATTTATATTGAATTATTCAGCATAATGTTTGCCAACCTTTGTTATCTCTGCGATAACAGATAAGTTAATGATGCTAAGCCAATTTAAGGTTTTCTGTGTCCTCATCAAAAGGACTTGCATGTTCCTGGCTTTAAACTACAGTAAATGAGCCCAGTATCCCCAATAAAGTGTCCTCATTAATATGATTATGCATCTCAACATTTGTATCCACTGCCAACATTTAGTGCAAATGCAGGAAGTAGGTGAAATGTTAGGGTGCGGAGATCAACCTGGTTGATGGGTGTGTAACATGTTTGGCTTTCAGACAAAAGACTTAAGTTCATGTCCAATCACAGATCTGCAAATACATTAACCTTTTTATGTGTCCACGCCTGCATTGTCCGTGGCCAGAGACATTATGCTTTCAGGTTGTCTGTACATTTATCCCAATCTTGTGAATTGGATATCTCAACAACTCAAGGGATTTTTTTTTTTTTTCAAATTTGGCACAAATGTTCACTTTAAGTCAAGAATGACTTAATTAGAATTTGATGGTCAAAGGTCCAGGTCACTGTGACCTTGTCTGACACGTTCTCATGAACCCAGTACTCAATAATACATTAAGGGATTTTTTTTTTTTTTCAAATTTGTCACAAATGTCAACTACGCACTATAGAATATCTATCTCTCTATCTATCATAAGAACACCCTGAGGGAATTTCTTTAAATTTTGCAAAAACATCCATATGGACCTAAAAAGAAAGTGAGTAGAATTTTGTGGTTGAAGGGCAAAGGCCAAGGTCACTGTGATGTCACAAAACATTTTTTGGTTATGCCTCAGAAATTTATATGCTAATTATGAAAGTTTCATACAAACGTCAAATGTTATAAAATGAAGTGATGACATTTTAAATCCAAATGGTTAAAGGTAACCTTCATAACTCAGGAACAGAGGGGGAGACATTTGGTCAAATACTAAATTGGTGACACTAATTTTGAGTGTCCACCTTGAAACGGTGCTGATTGCATAGATCTTGTCAAGATAAACATCAAGATGTGTGGGAAGCATCCATGTTTTTATAGGCATAGATGTAAATTTTAACTGCAACTTGACAGGTTTGTTGAGGCATACAACCATGAGACAGCAATTTTGTTTCATATACTAAAATACAAAGGCAGGTAAATCATGTCGAGGTGTGTTTACGCCATGCTAATCCATGCTGCTGTGGATATGAAAAAAGAAAGGGTGGACTGAAGAGATTTGGGAGTGAGTGTAACAGAGTGTAGGAGGTTTTTGTCAGCTCTGGAATGAGGCTTTCCACCAGGCTCTGTATGAGGGATTAGGTCTGCATAGTGAACCAATAATAAATAAGGACCGTGTGTAGGGGAGAAGACCAAAGGAGGGCCTGGCGCTGGCTCCCAGTCATAATCTGGACCTCCACGAATTATATATCAGATGGAAACTATTACAATGTGTCATCATCTGGGTCATTGGTGATCATGTTGAGCAGAACAGAGCTGCACGCTCACACACTCAACTGTGTAGTTGTGCAGACTGGAGTACAGTTTGATGATATATCAGCAGTTAGTCAACATGATGAAATGTTTAAATTCTTATCCTGTAAGAAAAATAATGTGGGTGTACAGACATATATTCAGTGTTGGACAGTACTTGGACAGTATAGTGAAATAAGCTACCAAATACCCAAATACTCCACATTAAATGAGGCTTCACTACACTGAAATTACCCGCAACAACATGGCAAGTAATTTACTTCATTGAAACTTCATCTTTTTTTTTTTTTAATCAATTCCAACTCAGAGCTGTCTCAGTGATCAATGAAGCAGTCAAACAGGTAGCCTAAGTTATATTTGTTTTAGCCACCTCATTGAGGGATAGGGTTAAGGGTTAGTATTCTGATTTCTGTGGCTGCTGTAACACTTCAATTTCCCTTTGGGATGAATAAAGGACTCTATCTATCTATCTATCTATCTATCTATCTATCTATAGCTGTTGACAAGATGTAGTGAGTGGTTAGCTATTGCCAACTAAATGTTGCCAACTCATTGCATTCTAAGATCAACATTACAATCAGCCAATCACAGACCTTTTAAATCCTCAGTATGCTGCTCCTGTGCTTCTTTACAAAATTCCTTTGTGTTTCCTCAGAGCTAAGATAGTTTTCCATATTGAAGACTGAAGTTAATACAATTGAGAAAAATCCTCAGTAACATTCAAGAAAAACTTTAAAGGGACATTGTGTAACATTTTCAGTTGTTTATTGGCAAAAATTGATATCTGCATTCATAAATATGTCATCACTGGTGTATTATTACCTCCACCAATAATCTGACTTATTCTCGTAAAAGGAAAATTTAGGATTTGTTTGTACATTGTGCGGGTAAGTCATCTGTGGGGTTCCATTACGGTTCGCCATCTTGAGAATACACCCGCCAGCAAGGGACATACAGCACCGCCTTCGGCGTTTTCGTTGAGAGCCAGGCCAGCACTGCGTGACTGAATTTGAAACAAAGTCCCACTCTTTGAGCATAATGCAGGATCATGGGAGACGGAATCCCGGCGAATTAAAAAAACGAAGGCCCACATCCAGGTAGCCTTCATCCCTCTCCTCGCATCACTGCGCCGCCGTTAGCCGTTGTTAGCCGTTAGCCACCATTAGCGCTGGCCTGTAATTGTATTACCTTTCTCCTTCAGCAGCTCTCTCCACCTGGGAAAGGCAACCCCAATGCTGACCCTTGTTTTTTTAATTCGCCGGTCACGCTGCCTTTTTGATTCCCTTTTGCACTTTCTCGGCAACAAGGATTCGGTCTCCCGTGATGCTGCATAATACATGATCCTGCATTATGCTCAAAGAGTGAGACTTTTTTATGCGGCAGTAGTGCCGCTGGCCACTATCAGCTGTTTCAATTTACAGCCGCCCCAACAGTCCTACGTTATAAACACAGCCAGCATGGTGAGGAGGGGGTTTGTCAACTCGCATCGCGTGTGTCTGTGTAGGAGCCTGAATTAATACTCCATGTAGTATCGGATGACATGGTTTCATCAGTGTTATCATAGCTTTTTGGTACACAGCGGCTACAGTTGTTGCAATACGTGTTTGAAACAGTGAGGCGCTAGAGTGCGCCATCTGTTTGAATGCAATATGTGATTTCAACGTTAGATGGGAAAATTCCTACACACTGTGGCTTTAAAGGCCATTACAGGGTTAGAGCATTATATTGCTAGTTAGCAAAATAATGCTCTAATCCTGCAATGGCCTTTTAGGTTAGCATAGTCAACCTAGTTAGATTGACTATGAGTAATGAGTAATGAGTAATGAGACTAATGAGTAAACTTGCCATTTGACTAGACAAAAAGCAAGTTTGCTTGCTAATTAGGCAGGCTACGTAACAAGTCAGTGCACAAATAGATTAAAATATTGTTCATTAACATTAAGATTAGGATAATGTGATTTTGAAGTTGCAAAGACCTTTGATGGACACATTTTCCCTCACTATTTTAGTATACTAAGATTGCGGTTCTCATGTGGATCCAGGACCATCACTGCCATGTTGAAGCTGAATAATTTGTTGATCCAGAACCATTGCCATCATGTCTATCCTGCATAATTTATTTAGGTTGATCCAGGGATATCATTGCCATGTTGATCCTGGATAATATGTTTATATTGATACAGGACCATCATTAACATGTTGATCCTGGACAGAGTTGCTTATGGTGATCCAGGGGTCCGTTTCACAAAGCAGGTTTAGTGAAAACTCAGAGTCTGTTAATCCTCAAATGAGGGAAACTCCAAGTTTTCCATTTCAAAAAGGGAGGTAACTCAAACCAGAGAAAGAGGGGTAACTCTAGCCTGTTTCAGAGAGAGAGGTAACTCTCTGTCAGTTACTGTAGTAACAGACTCTATGAACCTAACCTGGTCGGGACCAGGTTTTTCTCAATGAACCTCAAGTTTCTCTCTGTCTCCACCCTCTTTCAGAGCCACACACTCCATTTGATTTACTCATTCATTCAGTCAGCAGGCAAGTTTTGGCGTAGCCTAGTTCTGCCGTCTGTCATTTAAAAAATCAGAGTCAGTATATTAAAAGTCCATTAAGCACAGTAGGTGGCGACTTTTTTCACTAACATGGCATGTCCTTTTGATAACGATCTCATGGATGAAGGTGCAGCATTACTGCACAGAGAATTAAATATTTGTCAGGAGATGGTTATCAGATCGCGCGTAGTTCTAGCATTTCTAGTCAATTATCTTTTTGAGACGTACCTTTTTCACATCACAGTCCATCATCTACATACACAACCTAATCTCTCCTTTACATTTGCAACATTACCAGTCATAGTCATGCTCTCACATCCCAGCAGATAGTGTGTTGCGCTGCGTTTCCTTGCAGATGGAAGTTTTTTGTACAATGTCAGAGATGTTGAGTGCTTGAGTAAGGCAACTGTATGCAGGGCGGTCAGAAAAGTGTGCTCTTTCTGTTGGCTGAGTAGAAGTCTGTGTTAGTTTAAATAGGCTTAATTATTTAACAGAACATGATATAGATAAAAAGACATTTATGTGTGTGAAAACAGCATTATGTTGGCACAGTCAAACAGCCACATAATATTTACTTTACAATGTAAACGTGATCAAAATGAAGTACCCCCATGAGATTATGCCGAGGTCTCACATGTTTTTATATTTCATCCTAAGCTGCTGCCAAGTGTGCTTCCCCCCCGCGGGGGAGAGACTCAGAGTTTCCTTTCTCAGAGTAGATCAACTCAGAGTTCAGGATTAGACTCAGAGTTTGTGAAATGTACCCCATGACTGTCATTGTCACGTTGACCCTGGATAATTTGTTTATGTTGATCTCGAACCATTATTGCCATGTTGACCTTTAATAAATTTGCTGATGTTGATTAAGGACCATCACTGTTATGCTGATGTTCACATGAACAAATTAGTATTAGCATGACGATAATGGTCATCCAAATCCAGGATCAACATAGAATCAAAGGAGGGAAAATGTGTTAATTGCAGGAATTTGCAACTGAAAAATGTTATTATCCTTCCTCTTTGTTAGTGAACAGTATTCTAGCCTATATTGGCAAGCTTTCTTGTTAGCATAGTCTACCTAGTTAGTATAGCCTACCCTAGTTAGGAAGCTAACTTGCTAAGCTTGCAGTAGCTTATAAGATTTTTGTTCAATGTCAATGAGGATTTTGTGCAGTTGTACTAACTTATACTATGGTGGCACCAGGCATCTTCTACAGAGTGGTCTGCTGGGGCAGCAGCGTCTCGGCTGCAGATAAGAGGATAAGAGGCTGCAATATGTCGTTTAAATGTTGATTGTAATTCAGGATGTGTAGTTGTTGAGGAATGGTGAATGGATGTAAGTGGGGGTGGAGGTGGAGGAGGGATGTCTTCTGTTAGGTTGGTCTGGGAGGATGAACTTGAGATCGGGTGGAGGGAGACTCAGTGTGGGGGTTTCGTCTCAGGCATTTTCCTACCCAAGCTGATTACAGGCCCCCAAGACTGTACCTAGAAAGAGGCATGGGAGAGGTATGCACCAGACTGAATGAGGAGAGATGATGGAAGAAGGGAAGAGAGGATGAAGGAATGTTGGTAGGGATGAGGTCGGTGGGGTGATGCAAGAAGGCAGGGAAAGGGAGGGTGGGTCAAGAAGTCTGAGACAAACAGAGCAGGATGGGTTGAGCAGGTTGAGGCGTGGCCCTGCTCCCGAATGTTAAATTAACAAATTAATAGTTAATTTCACCATAGACGCCGCATCAAGTGGGTTTGCCCGCTGCTGTGATATTTCAACATCGCCGTCATATTGGATGTGGCAAGGCTGTGCTGTAAACTAATACAAGTGAATGGACTTAATTTCATAATGCCCCTTTCTCCAAAGAAATTTACTTTAATGCCTCTCGTTTATTCATTCACACACTCACACACGCACTAATATACTTGGGAAACAGTTAGGCACCAAAAACAATGTATTTGATCTTCTTAGATGGCTAAGAAGCCATATATACATATATGTATAAATGATGTGTGTATATATACTGTGCATTGTTTTTCGGCACTACCTTGTTCTCTGTAGCTGATGTAAGGTGAATTACTCCTGTGTGGGATCAATAAAGTTCTTATCTTAGCCATCTGAGAAGATCAAAATACATTGTTTTTGGTGCCTAACTGTTTCCCAAGTATATTAGTGCATGTGTGAATGAATAAACGAGTGATTAATGTAAAATTCTTTGACGAAAGGGGCTTTATGAAATTAAGTCCATTCACTTGTATTAGTTTACAGAGGAGCCTTGCCACATCCAATATGGCGGCAACGTTGATGTACGGCTCAGCGTTCGATGCGGCGTCTATGTATATATGTCTATGAATTTCATTTGCAAGGACAACGCCACAACAATATGTCCCTTAAATGTTTATTGTAATTCAGGAGGTGTAGTTGGTGAGGAATGGTGAATGGATATAAGTGGGGGTGGAGGTGGAAGAGGGATGTCTTCTGTTGGAAGAACTTGAGATCGGGTGGAGGGGGACTCAGTGTGGGATTTCCATCTCAGGCATTTTTTGACCCGAGCTGATAACAGGCCCCCAACAGATTCAAACTTAAAGTAAACTGAGTTGGCATGGGCTTGATGGAGATCGTTGACATTGTTGCGGATGTAGGAGCAATACACCTGAGATGACCATTTGCCGAGGACCTGGATTGTTTGATCTGAGATGCTCAGTCTGGCAGCTGTGGACACAGCGTCAGTGTGGAAAGAATGGCTTGAGTAGTGTTCTGAGGATAAGCCTGAAATGCGGACTTTGTGGGAAATGTTTCTGGAACCAGAATCGAGTGGCCAATTTTCCTGCTTCTGTGAGAAATAGAGGGTGTTGAGGTGATGCATTGGCTGCATACCTAAAACTGATGTATTCGGCCAATGGCTCGTATGGGCTGAGATTGGGATGAGGGTCAGGTTGGTCTGTTTTGTTCCTTCAGAGCGTGAATATGAGGGAGTTGGAAGTGTGGATGGTGCTGTCAGATAGGCTGGGATGATGAGAAGGATTATAGGAGGATGAAGTAGGTGCGATTTCTGAGCACCTTAGGAAGCCAAAGAAAGCCAGCAGAATTGGATTCTATGGTTAAGTCGACCAAAGGGGATATGTAAACTTGGCATAGAGAATGAATGCAGAGGCTTAGAAGGTCAGAGCCAGGATCGGCGTCTAGCTGCGAGAGAGGCTCCTGTTTACTTTGATCAACATTGTGACATGAAAGTGAGAGATTGAGGGGCAATGGTGGCCAGTGATTAGTTTTATAACAAAGTTGTTACCAGCTAGGTAGGATTGGATGGTGGACGACTGGATTTTTTTTATTTTTTATTTTTTTGGATTGGAATGAGCATGGGTGAAGACAATGCATTTGGGCATGATGAAATGGCAGCAGATAAGTGGCATGATATGCCTTGAAACAATGCCAGCTGGTTTAGTAGGTGGAGAGAGTGCTTGGGGCGAGGCTGTTAAGGATGACTTTAGAGAGGTTTCTTCACTGAGGAGCTAGTTGAATGTCGTGGCTGAAAACGGTGGGACTGGTGTAGGTGGGAGATTCGATTCTGGGGCCAAGTGTCTGAATTTCTGGAATAAGAAAAGAGACAGTGAATCTGCAATGCTGTCGTGGAAACCATGAATGTGGACTGCCCTGAGAATGAGCTGGTATTGAGCTGAGATTAATGTGAGTCTGCGTATGAACTGCATGATGGCTGGGAAAGGAAATAGCCCTTTGACAACACTGCAGTTGTAGAGATCCTTAACAAAGTGAATTAGTATATACTTCCAAGACCATTCATAAAGAATGGCAGCTATGATGATGGGATATAGATCATGAAGTGAGGATGAGGGAGAGTGGGACTCTGATTCAAGGGCTTTGATCTGTGCGGGCCATGTGGAAGTGAACCATTTCCCTCCGTAGTAACCACCGAGGCCTACGGAAGGAGCTGCGTCCATGCAAAGTTGAATGATGAAATGATCATAGAAGAAAGAAATGTCGTTCCAAGAAGAAGGCAAATGTTGCCACAAATGCACTTCCATTTTGTATGCATCATCCAAAACAGCTTTATCATGGAGAGAAGGGATGGCTGTAGCTTTAGTTAAAAGATTGGACAGGAAAGATTTGGCTTGTGGAATTCTGTGAATGGCAGAATTGAGGTGGTCGAGAAGGGCCACTAGCTGGCGTTTTGTGCATCTCTCTACCAGAAGATAGTTTGACAGAAGCATAGTGATGCACTGTACTTTCTCAGTGGGCAAAGATCCCTGAAAGGAATTGGACCAGGTTGATGCCTAGGAATTCGATGTAAGTGCTAGGCCTTGAGGTTTTCTCTTCAGAGAGAGGGGGATGCCAAGTTCTGAGAAAGCTTCTGTAAGAGTAGTGTGCCCATGGTGAGAAGGTGAGGATGGTGGAATGACAATATGGAAATTGTAAAGAAGATGAAGAATGTAAGGGAGTCTGTAATTGTTGGTCAGAATCCGGCACTGGGCTTCTGAAAGTGAGTTGAAAAGACTGAGGCGTTGTGTGTAAGAGGGACATGAGCGTGGTGGTGGAACACTGACTGTTCATGTTGTTGCAGGGGTCTCCACATAGCTCACAAGAGAGAGATGGTTTAGGGATGAAGGGATGAGTGTGTGGGTTGTTATGCTTAGCCATCGTGGAAGGAGGAAAGGAGCCCAGAGATCGATCGGGAGTTGGGAGTTAGATCCTATTTGGCGACACTGGCTGGAGATGCTGGCTTGACCTCAGCACTGTTATCAGTGAGCACGGGTGGCTCCGCTGAGAGGCTTGGTTGTGGTCTGCTTGTTCTGTCATGGCTGGAGGATAATCTGTTTTGAACAGATCATTATACAAATTGTGCACTCACTCAGGTGGGTTGATTTGTAATTCAGGACTCATCATTCTTTTGAAACCTAAGTTCCTGCATTGTCGAAATTTGATAATGCGTTCAGACATCTGTTCTCAAGAAATCTGAGACAAACGGAGCAGGATGACTTGACCAGATATAAGTAGGCTTGACAGGTGTGGCCCTGCTCCCAAACCTAAGTTGACAAATTAACTTCATTTTAGAGAAGCACAGGAGCAGCACACTGATGATGTCAAAGGGCTGTGATTGGTTGATCACAATGCTGGTCTCGGAATGTGATGTGGGATGTTGATACAGAGGCATGTCCTACTATGCAAAATCACGTTGTATGCCCATCAGGACCAAGGGTTTCCCAGCAGAACACTGCATTGTAAAAAGTGATCACAGCAGTTTTAATGTTTTGGTTGACCAGTGTAAACAGTAAGAACACTGGTGGATTTTGTAACTAAAGCAGAAAGGCCAGATATCATTCAGTTTATTACAACATTGAGCTCATACAGACGTTTTGAACAAATATATATATATATATATATATATATATATATATATATATATATATATATATAGGTAGAGGTTGTGAACAATAGATCAAGCAGCAATATATTGTCAACATTTGGGGAAATAAGTCATGGAGTAGCACTATGACTGCTGAGCATTCTCCCTTGTCTGGCTCCTGCTCCAATTATTTGCAGGAAACAGTATGGCATCTTAAATGCTTCAAGTCTTTAATCTGAGAACATCAAAAGCACATATGAATGCACAACCCACTGATTAATGGCATGAGTTTAGTCAGTTATGTTAGGGTTAAATAAAACACAACAGGACATTTGTAGCTGCAGCAAACATTTACACTACACAATTAATGAGAATAAGTGGAAGAATTAAACTCACAGTAATCGCATTAAATATAAATACAGTAAGAGAAAGACTTGTAGAAAAGTCAGCTCACAAAGGAAAAAATGTGTTTGAACTCTAATTTTATGATATTTCGATTGAAGTATGTTTAAAATCAATGTTTTAGAGGTGGTTGGGTTGTAACAGAATGTTGGTTTGTATGATCTGTTGTCCAACTACGGTGCAAATCAGCCACACTTGCCATCATAGAGGGGGGAGACATGATATTGTTTAAAATGGGGATAACTGCACACATTTCCACACAGTCTCTCCTGTGAGACTTTCAGAAAAATGCACTTTCACATAAAAAGTGAATGAAATAGTTGAGCAACAAATGAAAAAAGAACTAGAAAGAACTAGAGAGAGAAGTTCCAACCCTGCCTTCTGTCTGTACTCTACTGTAACTCCATACAGCTCATCATGGCGTTAAGTTGGAGTGAATGTCGACTTATCAGTCTGGAAACATGAACTAAGTTGTATAAAGCCTTTTGTGTCTCCACAAGAAGCTGTATGAAGTCCTCTCTTTTTATCTTCTCTGAAGGTGAGGCCAACTTGTCATATGCTTATAGACAAAAATTTCCCATTCATCATGAAAAACATAAATAATGAGCTGTGAAATTTAAGCCCAGTCATACAAAGAAAATTCCAGCATTATACAAACTATACAAACTACTAGTACCTTACATTTGCATGTTTCATACTTTCCATATCAGTGTTTCTAAGGTGACGCAGTATATGAACCGTGTTTGTCATCTAGAGGTGGAGGGGATGGTGTATTGCTGGGTCAGATGTCAGATGCAGACTGCTGCAGACCACTGTTCAAGATCAACAAACAACAAAACCTGTTGTGATTTCACTTTTTTTGCCTTAACTACACGTTAACCATAGTGCTGTTAAAACATAATGTTTCAATGTATCTACCACATAATAATGTGTAAATGTAACATATCCGTGGTTTGCAGAAACTTAAAATGCAAATATGTTTTTTTTCTGGTAATAGCTTCTTTGAACATGACATTGGTGCACTGTCCAGATGGAGAGCAGGCAACCATCTTAAGTTTGGAGGACCGGAGTCAACTACTTTGAAACATAAATGTTCAAGTGTTGTGTTAAACATGTCTCGAGTTGGATGCAGTTACAATGTGCTGTGACAACTTCCCTGTGTTCTTAGCCATTTCACCAGACCTCTGAAAACAGTTGACCTATTGAGTAGAAAATAGTAGCTAAAGTTAGCTTACATTAGCTAGTGATATTAGCCTGCAGCAGGGCATCCATGTACAGAGTTATGGTATAGAAGATAATTATATTAAAGCACAATTTACACATTCGGCCAAACAAGATGGAAATCATTTCAGTTATGAACCCAACTGCTCATTAAGTAGTCTGCATGCTTTCATCGACTTATTGCATAACTTTAGTAACAGTGTGATGGGGGCGGCTGTGGCTCAGAGGCAGAGGGGATCATCCACCAATTGGAAGATCAGCGGTTTGATCCCCAGCTCCTCCTCATCATCATCGGGAGCGATTTAGGGCTCAGTATCTTGCTCAAAGATACTTCGACATGCAGTCTTGCTCAAAGATACTTCCACATGCAGTCTGCATGTGGAAGTATACTGAACCCCAAATTGCTCCCGATGATGCTTCCATCAGTGTGTGAGTGTGTTAAAAACTGAGTAGCAGGTGGCACCTTAATGGTAGCTTCGGCCACCAGTGTATGAATGTGTGTGAATGGGTGAATGTGACTCGTACTGTAAAATGTATTGGTCGGATGACAAGAAATACAAATGCAGGTCCATTTATCATTTACCATTATACAGAACAATTAGATAGCCTAGACCTATTTAGATAGATTAATAGCCTCAGACAAAGGGAGGGCAGGGGATCAAAGTCTGCTAATTCTGAGATATGGATATATATTTGTGGACCTATCATTTGAAACACAATAAACAAATGTTGAAGTTAGCACAACAAATGGAATGGCATGCAATTAAGTCACCATGATGAGTGCAAATTAAAACATCAGAACTGGAAGACCCACCTGCCTGTTCCTGCTGCACTGGTCAGTCACAGCAGCACTGGAGAGAGAGTTTTGCATAAAAACTGGACTGTGTGCCTGTGTTGCTCTGCAGTTGTAGGGGATGTGAATGGAAACATCCAATATATGGGGCATTCTACCGAATGTGTGCAAAGTTAGGCTGGAAATATTTTGAAATTTTTTATTTCCAAAACTTTGTCCATATATATATTGTACCATATGTAAAGGTCACATATCTAGTAAAATGACTGTACATTTTTATTGTGTTTTCAGACTGTTTTGGAATGTTTTTCCTCTCCCAAAATGTGTCACTACTGAAACATTTAGTATTATACAAAAAATATATATATCAACCTGTTATTGCTTTTCCTTCCCTTGTCTAAAGATTTAAATTTTTACAAATTTTGACCGAGGTTTTCACAATTGCATCTATAAAAAATAATATTTTTACAAATTTCAAAGTTCAAATTATAGAATTCTTCAAAATCTAAATGCAGTCTTTCTTTGTAAAATGCATAATGCTGGTCAGATTGATTTCAGTTTGTTTTGGTAGTTACCATTATACTGTTTTTAAGGTTGCATCATATTTCCTGAAATGTATGCCTTATGGTGGGAATTACAAATTCAAAGACAAATGTTTTGTGGTCAATAAAACAATTTAATTTTTGAGAGGGCAGTGCAAAGTAGAGCAGAGTAGAACAGAGCGGTATATCAGAGTAGAGCATAATAGAGTAGAGCAGAGTATAGTAGAGTAGAGCAAAGTAGAGCAGAGGAAAGCAGAGCGGTATATCAGAGTAGAGCAAAGTAGAGCAGAGTAGAACAGAGCAGAATAGAGCAGAACAGAGTATAGTAGAGCAGAGCAGAATAGAACAAAGTAGAGCAGAGTAGAACAGAGCAGAGTAGAACAGAGCAGAGTAGAGCAGAATAGAGTATAGAGTAGAGCAGAGTAGAGAAGAGTAGAATAGATTATTGAGTAGACCAAAGTAAAATAGAGTAGAGTAGACCAGAGTAGAGTAGAGCAGTGCAAAGCAGAGTATAAAGTATAGCAGAGCAGAGCATACTAGAGTAGAGCAGAATAGAGTAGAGCAGAGTAGAGTAGAGCAGAGACGAGCAGATTATAGAGTAGAGCAGAGTATAGTAGAGTAGAGCAGAGCAGAATAGAGTAGAGTAGAGCAGAGCATAGTGGAGAAGAGCAGAGTAGAGTAGAGAAGAGTATAGAAGGGTGGAGTAGAGCAGAGTATAGTAGAGCAGAGTGGTGCAAAGTAGAGCAGAACAGAACAGAGTAGAGCAAAGTATAGCAGAGTAGAACTGAGTATAGAGTATAGCAGAGCATAGTAGAGTAGAGCAGAGTATAGTAGAGTAGAGCAAAGCAGAGCAGAGCATAGTAGAGTAGAGGAGAGCAGATTATAGAATACATATAGTAGAGCAGAGCAGAGCAAAGCAGAGCAGGGTTGAATAGAGCATAGTAGAGTAGAGTATAGAATAGAGCAGTGTATAGTATAGTAGAGCTGAGCAGAGCAGAGCATAATAGAGTAGCGTAGACCAGAGTAGAGCAGAGCAGAATAGAGTAGAGCATAGTAGAGTAGAATAGAGCAGATCATAGAATAGAGCCGAGTATAGTAGAGTAGAGTAGAGCAGAGCAGAGCAGAACAGAGTAGAGTAGAGAAGTAGAGCATAATAGAGCAGAGCAGAACAGGGTAGAGTAGAGCATAGTAGAGTAGAGTATAGTAGAGTAGAGCAGAGCAAATCAGAGCAGAATAGAATAGAGTAGACCAGAGTAGAGCAAAGCAGAATAGAGCATAGTAGAGTATAGAATAGAGCAGAGTATAGTAGAGCAGAGCAGAATAGGGTAGAGCATGGTAGAGTAGAGCAGAGTAGAGTAGAGTAGAGAAGAACATAGTAGAGTAGAGCAGATGAGTGCAAAGTAGAGCTGAGTAGAACAGAACAGAGCAAAGTAGAGCAAAGTAGAGCAGAGTAGGACAGAGCAGAGTAGAGCAGAGTGGAGTAGAGAAGAGTAGGGTATAGAGTAGAGAAGAGCAGAATAGAGCAGAATAGAGTAGAGTATAGAATAGAGCAGAGCATAGTAGAGTAGAGCAGAGCAGAGTAGAGTAGAGCAGAATAGAGCATAATAGAGTACAGTATAGAATAGAGCAGAGTATAGTAGAGTAAAGCAGAGCACTACGAGTGTAGTATAGTAGAGCAGAGTAGGACAGAGCAGAGAGCAGAGTAGAGCAAAATAGAGCAGAGCAGGAATGAGCAGAGTAGAGAAGAGTACAGTAGAGAAGAGTAAGGTATAGAGTAACGCAGAGTAGGGTAGACCAGGGTAGAGTAGAGCAGACAAGAGAAGAGCAAGACTTTGGACCACAAATTTATGGGGTTTAACTACTGACCATTCCATTTTGTCATTACCGAAATGATCATGTCACTACTGAAACTTTACCATAGGTTTCGGTGGTGACTGTTTCGGTAGTGACATTCCTAGCTATTTTTCAGGATAACTAAAGAATGCTAGCAGACACATGGCTAATAAGCACACGTTTGAAGAGTTGTTCACACAGAAAAACATAATATTTTGCATAAACCCCCCCAACTTTTTACATAATTGAAAAGAACGTGTTCAGTAGTGACAACTTTAAAAATTACACACTGATTTTCAGACTTTGGAAGACATTTATTTAAAAAATGATGGGAGTCAGTGACTTACCATGCAGCTAAAACTCTTGTGTTTCGGTAGTGACTTGAAAACAAGGGACACTATTTTTTTTAGCATAGTTTCTTAAATTAAAAATTAATCCCACAATACATCTAAATCTTACAACTTGTGTTTAAACTTAATCACAAAGATGTTTTAAATTACACTTTTGAAAAAAATATGAAAAATGTTTTAAGTGTTATTTACATGATTTGAATTTTAGAGGTCATGGTTGGGGACAGCTACTTCCCAATAGAAAGTACCCTATAAATGGTGATTTTGTATTTATTTAGCTCATCACTTTTTCATTTAATGTCCCGGGTTTCAATAGGTCATGACATAATCTTTGTAAATATCTATGTCTGCATACTCAATTTAATTTTTTAATTTTTTAATTATTTAAATTTATTTTATTTTTTTTGTTTTTTTGGTAAGGGACAGCACTTTGCACAAAATCGGTAGAATGCCCCATATACAAACATCACCCTAAAGTGTTGATCGCTTGGACATCGCTGTGGACATTGCAGGTAGATTATTAGAAACACACTCAAGGTAATAATGCACAGTACGACATGACCCCAGTGTGCCGATCACTGGCACACTGATCAGCACATTGGGGCCGATCAGTGTGCATAATTATTCATTAAGCAATCAATGAATAAATAAATAATAAATACACTATAATGTAGTGCAGCCTGTGATATATGGCAGCACACAACAACCTTCAAGACTAATTTTTCGTGGTGGTGCATAGGCGGAAGTGGAGCGGTGTGGATCAGCATGGATAAATGAAAAACGAAAACAATAAAATTTTTATTTTGGGTGGTAATGTGTTACATTATATTGTAAATGAAATAATATGTCCTGAAAACATTTGTTACATTACTGTGTCACTGCTAAAAGGTAATATATTACTGTAACGCCTTACTTTTGCAAGGCGTGACCCCCAATACTGATGACGACTGTGTCAAGTTGTGGGAAAAATCACTTTTCTTAATTTTGTTCGGACAACATCCAACATGAGTTTCAATTTTGCCTGCAGAGTCAGCAACTCTTTATGTAGTCACTTCACTCTATTTCCAATTACACAGTATATAGATTTAAACCCTTCCTTTCCTTCATCTGAATTATGCATGTCACAAAAGTCACGTGATTGCAAACAAGCTACTGGTTTGAAAATTTTAAGGTGCTGTCATAGTGGTTTTAAAGACGCCCTTCACACGCACGCACGCACGCACAATTGATGTTCACAATTGATGTTTTAAAATTTGACTATTTTAAACTACAACAACATCTCCTGTGAAAAGAAGTAAAATTTTCTTACACACAGAGACATGTGGTAACAAGAGGACTGGAACTGATCATGGAGTGTGACTGGTTATCTCTGGCTTGAAAGTTGAATCCATTCAGATTCCTGGGGCTGGTGGAACATTTCTTGGCCATCGGTCTTGCACATACCATAAATTCAAATCAAATTTAAATTCACTCAATTACAAACTGAGAGGGTGAGGTGAAATCCTGTTGGATGTTGCAAAGACCCTGTGAAGGGCCCTCTGTCCTCAGTCATGCAGCCAGCAGTCACTGTGAAAGGCCTGCAAGTTTGCAACAGCAGACAGCGCAGATTTTCAGGGTGAAAGGGCACGCTGTCTCTGGAGAGAAAAGCGATTTGGAGATTTTGGTTACTCAGCTGCAGCTGGTGGCACACAATAACACAAAACCAGAGAGACGTACTCAAAATGTGACATCAGCAGACAACAATGCGTTGGCTCCCATCAGTAGAGAAAATAATTTCAGAGGCTTCTGACAGAAAGTACATGTCTAACCGCATTATCTGTGTGTGTTTGTGTGTTTGTGTATTTGGATGCTCGCAGCCAAGGCATTCCATTGACAGCAATTTTACTGAACTTGATACCATCTCAGTCTGGTTCACTGTGCCTGCCTACCCTGCTTCTGACTCCCCTTACTCTGCGTCTCATGTGGTGGCAGTAACAGCCCAGAAGACGGGGTGTTGTATTGCGTCTGTAATTACACAGGAAGGCCAGCTCTCTTTGAGCTCTGGATTAGCAACGCTTTTTTGTGTTTCACTCAGAAAGGGAGGCACAAAGGCAGCCAAAAGTATCGCTCACAAGCTCAGTGCAAAATGATTTTCCCCCCTCTCTTTCTTTCCTCTCTGCTGCCTTCTTCTAAAGTTTGACAGACGTCTTGGAGATATCATGATAGAGAAAGAGGCAGGAAGGCAGCCCTAGAGCCAGGGACATTCAATCTTTCCAGCACCAGTCTGCCTGTAAGTAAAGTTAACTTTATTATATTGAGCCTTAAACACAAAATACTTTGAGATGAAGTGTTCTGGAAGATTGAAAGAAAAGAGAAGAGGAAAATAAGAATTCAATAATTAACATGATATGTGCATGTCTGAGATGTACAAAATTACTATGTCATGAACATTCAGTATGAACTGTTAGATCATTTTAAGACAGCAGCATGAGACTTGCTCTGGCATTTTGGCTCCCTCACTCTTTCCTATTGCTCTGTCCTCCTCACAGACACACATGATAGGTCCAAAGATGTATAATAACAACTAGATACTGGATGCCAAGATGGTGCCCATTCATTTAATGGAATTGCTTGCCTGGCACATAGGGTATATAAGGTTTACCTCTGCGGTATTTGGCCCGCTGAATATGCAGTAGCATTGCTCCTGCTGGCTCTACCCCCAAGGTCCCGCTTGGCACATGGACTTTACATTGTGATGACATTTCAGAATTTTAAATTGCCTTTTTTGGCTAGAGGAATTTTTTACAAATATCAAACCCCCATGGCTTGTAAATTCAGAATAGAAAGAGGTGTCATTGACCTTGTTTGCTTACTTGTCCTTTCAACAGTTAAATAAACAGGACACCTCAAACAGCATTCATGTATTTTATTAAACTTTATTATAACAGTATTTCATTTAATGCTATTATAGCAGTATTTTATTTAACTTTATTACCACAGTGCTTCATTTAACTTATTAAGACAATAGCTACTTTATTTAACTTTACTGTAACTGTAAAACATTTAACAATTTTGTATTTTAACAGTCTACAGTAGTTAAGAGGCTTATGGCTTATTTTTAAGTTATTGTCCAACCCTACCATGGAGTCAATATTAGTCTCAATATTAATGAATGCACAGAGAAGGATTTACAATTGACCCTGTCCATTGAAGTATAGTTTATGCACACAAAAAAGAAATTATTGTATTATTGTATTTGTTTATTTGATTCAACAAAAATCCACATATTAAAGCAGCTGTGTGGAACTTTTTACCATTCATAAAACTGTCCCTAATTCGTATTCGATCTTCCCCCCCTTGAAGATCCACATATTTATTTGAACCCAACAGCGACAAAAAAGCTTTTCTCTATAAGGCTATTTAGCGTAGCCTCGGTCGGGCCAGACACAGCGGATGTCAGCAAACCAGCCAGCAGCCCGCAGCCATTAAACCAGAGAAGAAGAAGAAGGAGCCGTGTTTATGAGTAGGATTTAAGAAACAGGCTAAATGACACGTAGTAGGGAGTATTGAATGATTTTGGACACATTCCACACTCTTGTACAGTAGGTGGTGGTATGCACCTAGAAGTTGTTTGCGATCCGCCAATAAATTGAGAGAGGAAGAAGAGCCGTGTTTACAGAGAGTGTTTGTTGAGTAAGCGGTACGCAACGGGCATTGCTGAACACATAACCTTTTTACCAGATGTATCTATAAGGACTTTGTTGTACTTTCGATGTCATGGCAGATAAAGAAGGAGCACCATCTAAAAGAAAAAGAACAGAAGAAAGTTCCTACCTAGTATTTGAATCCCGTTTTTCCGACACCCCAAAAATCCAACCGCAATAAAGTTACATTCCAGGGGGGACCAGGCAACCTTCCCCTTTCAGTAAACACAGAGCAGCTGTACTACTAAACAGCTGCAATGTCTCTACGTGTGGACTGTGAGGACAGTTGCGTTTATCTCATCGACGGACAATCACATCATCTGCTATATGTCATGTACATGCCCTTATTTGGATAACATATTCTGGTATTCCCCACATACGGGAAGATGTTTTAAATAGGGGGGGCGGGCTGCCAACTGACTGAATAAATGAGTGACATCGTTGTATTTTTTTCCCTGCTGTATAGCGCATCACACATTGCCACTCACTAAGCTACACACAAATCAAACATTAAGAAGTTCTAAGAAATGCAAATTTTATTAATTTTTTTCCTTAAGGCCAGCGGTAGAATTCAACACATGACAAAAGCAGACAAGAACTACCGTAGTTAGAGTGCTGTCCTTGGTGCTGAAGATGTAAAAACACACAAATGTCTATACTCCAAAACTCACTACCTCAACCCGAGGTAGTGAATTACTCGCATGCTCACTTCTTGCATTTGCTCGTATAAAAAAGACAGTAAACTTATCTTTAATTGTTTGCATCAGATCAGTGTTACAATTGCGTCTGTTTATTGTCTATACAGTGGTGATGGTGTGTGATGCGATTTCATGGTGACTAACTGCTGTGAAACTGCACTGACCATAGTTGCCTTGTCCTTCTGGACACTCAGGGTCTCCCTCTGCACGGCTGGTGCTGGGGACGGTGCCGGGGTCCGACACACTGCTGGGGATGACTGTAATGTTGAGGACAAGCATATTTATGCTTGTTGGTGAGGCCGAGGCTGTGGCTGATTAAATGTAAATTTTACCTGTTGGCAGTAATGTTGCTATATCACACTTTTATGAAAAGTCAAGCACTGAGAGACTGAGAGAATATTTGATCAAAATAAAGTTACATACAATCAAAACACAGCTGCAGGTAAATTTGACCGTTGGTGGTTCTAGTGCTTTGATTTTGAATTGGATTATTCTTTTTTGTTGTTATTTCACCTTTCAGAGGCTATTTCCATGGTTAAATCAATTACATTCTCTCTCTCTCTCTCTCTCTCTCACACGCACACACACACACACACACACACACACACACAGGAGTTGTGTTGCAGTTTACTGAAAACTCTGCGGATTCAGCACCATAGACAGGGCCATCAGTCACTAGATGACGGATTGTAAGGGTACCCTATAGGTCCACCTTCATGACAGGTGACGGAGATATGGAATAAAGGTTTTATTGTTTTACCTGTTATATTAGGTCCATCTGCAATCTCCTTGTTTATCACTATGTTTGCCAATGTTATGGGTTAAACATGTGTTTAGTCACAAGGGTATGTGG
Organism: Epinephelus cyanopodus; assembly: GCA_026686955.1. Taxonomy (NCBI): domain Eukaryota; kingdom Metazoa; phylum Chordata; class Actinopteri; order Perciformes; family Serranidae; genus Epinephelus; species Epinephelus cyanopodus. The sequence continues at coordinate 149,918 of CM048919.1, forward strand.
ACCAAATACTTTCATTTATGATCACCATTATCATAGGATATTATTTTCTTCTTACCTGTGTTTCTATTACCTAGGAGGTTACTTAAGGGGAAGTGATGGGGTGAAACGGGGTGGTCTCTGGAGGTCACGTCAGCATTGGGACAGGTCTGCTTGTCAGCTCAGCTTTCTGTGAGGATTATATGTTTTTTTGGAGGATCCAGCTGTTTATCTCTTGTTCCGCTGGACTGCTGCAAGACTGACCGGCATTTGCTAACGGGACTGATATGATGAACATTGGCAAAAATCTTTTTCTTTTCTTGTCGCTCCGCCGCCTGTTTTTTCCTTCCTCTTTGTGGAATATTGTTTTTTACCTCGGAGTTGACATTTGTTTCTTTTGGTCTTCTGAGGAACTGAGAGTGACTTTGGGGGATTGGGGAAGGACATTGGGTTGTGAATTTTATTAAGGGGAATTGTTTGTGGGGCTATTTGTTTTCTGTATCGGCGTCACACGCTGTGTTAAGTGAGTGAATCGTCCAAGCCGGACACGTGTTAATTTGAGTTTGATTTAATTTAATTACACTAAAGTTGTTGAGTTAAACTAACCATACGAGTCCTTTTCATTTTTATACAATTTATTGCTGCATTTTGAAAGCAAAGAGAGTTACGTTTTTTGGGGGGTTTCATGTTATATCAGGGGTTTCAGATCGGCACCGTGAATCTGTGCTTCCTGTGACCTGTAAAAGTAGCGTTGTGACATAAGCCTCAGTTTCTGTTGGCGAATTGTTACAAGCTGATGAACTCGCTGGTCAAGGCTAGGCAAAATGTAATAGGCTACAGGTGAGACGACAGATGGATGGTTTGTCTCTAACAAAATACTTTCTGTAGATGAGCTGCAAGAAGGATTAATGCGTAATATATATCTGCAGCCGGAGGCATTACGCTGTCAATAGGCCTTATGTGTGGGAAATACTAGGATGTGTTGTCCACATAAGGGCATGTAAGTCATATATAGCAGATGGATGTGATTTTCCATCGATGAGATAAACGCCACAGTCCTTGCCTGCGCAGTGAGGGAGAAATGCACGTGTTTGAAGTGCTATGGTCGGAATAACGGGCGGTCGGACTACTGGGTATGAAATCCAACGGTCAGAATAATGGCATTAAAATGGTCGGATTAATGGGCGGTCGACATTATGGGTCTCTACACCAGAACATTTATGATTTTCCTCTCGCTCTCCAAACAATGCATGCGGTAATTACCGGTTGCAGTCGAGATTTTACGAATGAAGCTGAATGCAGTGGGAATTTTACACCACCAGGCTGCTGGTGTCATACCGCTTCGACCAAAGGGGGCACTATAATCAACAAAGACGTTCTGCACAGCTACTTTAAGAAAAATAATATACAAATAAACAAATATATTTCTGATGTACACATATATAGGCTATGTATTATTGTTTTAAATACATTAGTAGAAATCCCTAATACTTGATATATATATATATATATATATATATATATATATATTTATATTTATACTTATATATAGTGTATATGCTTTTGTTACCTCAAGGCTGGATTACTGTAACTCTCTATTATCAGGTAGCTCCAGTAAATCATTAAACTGCTAATTCAGAATGCACTAAGAACTAAGAAACGAGATCATATTTCTCCTGTTTTAGCTTCTCTGCACTGGCTCCCTGTAAAATCCAGAATGGAATTTAAAATCCTACTGTTTAACTTATAAAGCTCTAAATGGTCAATCTCCGTCATATCTTAGAGAGCTCATAGTGCCATATTATCCCACCAGAAATCTGCGCTTGGAGAATGCAGAGTTACTCGTGGTCCCTAAAGTCTCCAAAAGTAGATCAGGAGCCAGAGCCTTCAGCTATCAGGCTCCTCTCCTGTGGAATCATCTTCCTGTTATGGTCTGGGAGGCAGACACTGTCTCCACATTTAAGACTAGACTTAAGACTTTCCTCTTTGAAAAAGCTTATAGTTAGGGCTGGCTCAGGCTTGCCTTGTACCAGCACCTAGTTAGGCTGACTTAGGCCAAGTCTGCCGGAGGACCCCCTGTAATACACCGGGCACCTTCTCTCCCTCTCTTTCCCTCTCTCTTTCGTGTCCTATTACTGCATCTTGCTAACTCGGCCATTCTGGATGTCACTAACTCGGCTTCTTCTCCGCAGCCTTTGTGCTCCACTGTCTCTCAGGTTAACTCGTATTGCAGCGGTGCCTGGATAGTGTGACTTGTGTGGTTGTGCTGCTGCCATGGTCCTGCCAGATGCCTCCTGCTGCTGCTGCTGCCATCATTAGTCATTAGTCATACTTCTACTGTTGTTACACACATATGATTATTATCACACATGTATACTGCCAGATACTAATATATACTTTCAACATATTGTACCACAGTAGCCAGAACTATAACGATAATATTGTTACTTTCATGAATGTTGTTGTAAGCTACTGTCATTACTGACGATGTCCTGCATATCTCTCTCTCTCTCTCTCATTGTGTCATACAGATTACTGTTAATTTATTATGCTGATCTGTTCTGTATGACATCTATTGCATGTCTGTCCGTCCTGGAAGAGGGATCCCTCCTCAGTTGCTCTACCTGAGGTTTCTACCCTTTTTTTCCCCCGGTAAAGGTTTTTTTTTTGGGAGTTTTTCCTTATCCGCTGTGAGGGTCTAAAGGACAGAGGGATGTCGTATGCTGTAAAGCCCTGTGAGGCAAATTGTAATTTGTGATACTGGGCTTTATAAATAAAATTGAAATTGATTGATATTCTAAAGTATTTGCAATTTTCATCACAAACATTTTTGGATGTTGTTGTATTTATATGCAGACTGTTGAACCTGCAGAGTGCTTGTCATGTGTGAACTTTTGTGTGAGTTTTTTTGAGGCTCTCCTGCTGTCATTAGATTCACAAATGCATTTTTTCAACAGGGGATTATCTGAAGCTAATCAAATGTCTCCTTCTGTTTCAGCCAATCCAAGGTGAAGATCAGAGATCATCCTTAACATGGTGTCTGGTATGGTACTCCACGTGTAATGGAGGCCCAGTTCTAGAACAAAATGACTTAGGGTGCATCTTTTGCTCATTTTGTTCCCATCTTTAATGGCTTTTTTCAACTTGGACTATATTTTCACATTTTGGTTTCCAAGTGACAAATGGGAACAACAAGTTTTAATACTAGACCAATCCAGTGTTGAAAGAGAGTGCTGCAGTGAGCAGTGGCAAAACAGGCTGCAATGTGACCACTCAGGGCACTTGTGCACTGTCAATTTACATCCACTAAAAGTGCTTCTTTTTTAACTGACAGGGTCAGATTGTTAATCTAAGTGTCTGACAGCATTATTTAAAGGATCTCTACAGAGACAGACCTTTCTGAGAATAAAATCCTTTTTGTTTAACCATAAACAGTCCCAAAATCACCAATAGTTTTGTTTTTAGATTTTCTCCCCCTTCCCTTTGTGTTTCTGTTTCTACCAGGCTTGTGTGTGGCAGGGGTTGTGGTTGGCTCTATCCACTACAGCTGATGAGGCACACCTGTTTCTACTCAGCTTGTCAAACTGCCTACATATACCCGGTCTTCACTCCACTACTCTGCCAGATAATTCTGTGTGTGTTGGTATGCCAAGTGTACTCTTTTCTAGTGTTGCTTCAGTAGTGATTTCCTCCCTGTGGTATTTGACAGAATTTTTCATGCCTTGTGCATTTTTGTGCTCACTTGTATTTTTGGCCTGTTTTCTGTGTGCTCAGCCTTTGTGTCATCTCCTGAGATTCGGCTCTCTTCACTGTTGGACAACCTCCTAGCCAGCCAGCACCCTGCCTCCACTGCCTGCATTTTTGTTTTTCTTTGGGCAATAAACTCTTTTGTTTTCATACACTTGCTTCTGTCTCTGCATTGGGGTCCAGCCAGAAACCAAAACTTAACAGAATTATCTGGCCACAATGAACCCTGCAGAGACTGAGAAGATTAAGCAAGCAATTTCTTCTCAAGGAGCTATTGTAGGGCAGCATGAGAGCGCTCTACAAAAGATCATGGACACTCACCACCAGTTTTTTTGCAGCTCAGTAGCTGTATGGATCAGGTTTCCACCCATCTTACCACACTTACAACTTCAGTCCAAGTTCCGGCTACTCCGATTCCAACTCTGGCTCCAGCTCCTCCTGCCAACCAGCCTAGTCATTCCCGTGAACCATTCAGGTATTCACGTACATCAGGGTCAAGGGGACGGTTTTGGCATCAATGTTCTCTTGTATTTGACCAGCAGTCATTAACTTATTCCTCAGATAGAGCTAAAATAGCCTTTATCATGAGTTTATTATGTGAGAAAGCATCAGTCTGGGCCATAGCCATTACCAAAAAAACTCACCTATTTGACGCACCTACCAGTTGTTCACTTTAGAAATGCTTTAAGTGTTTGATCATCCCCTTCAGGGCAAGTAGGCCAGTAGCTGACCTTCCGTCAAGGTTCAGATTCAGTCTCTGCGTAGTCAATACATTTTTGCATTCTGGCCGCTGAGAGCGGGTGAGATGAGAAAGCTTTACAGAGGGTGTTTCTCCATGATTTAAGTGAGGATTTAAAGGACAAATTAGCTGCTCATGATGAATGGTCCTCTTTAGAAAAATTCATTTCCCTGGCCATTCGTCTAGATAACCGCCTCCATAAGAGGTGTTGGGAAAGAGTTAGAGTTATCCCTCTCCCCTTCCACACCCCAAGCCTCCTCTACAATCTACATCAGTGGCACCTTTTCATCAACCATCTAGTCTACACCCATCAGTCTCTTTGTGTCCCGACTCTAAGGAGCCCATGCAGTTGGGAAGGATGAGGTAAACACCGGTTTAAGGTCAGCGTCAGTAAATCACTCGCTCTGGTCACTCAATGTACTATCCCAGTTTCATTGCTAGTTTCTGGTAATAATTATGAGGCAATCTATATTATACCTTCACCCTCCCAAAATTACTCCTGATGATGCTTCCATAGGTGTTTCAGTGTGTTAAAAACTGAGTAGCAGGTGGTACCTTTAATCATAGCCTCGGGCACCAGTGTATGAATGTGTGATTGAATGGGTGAATGTGACTCGTACTGTAAAAAGTGCTTTGAGTGGCACTACACAAATGCAGGTCCATATATCATTCACCCCCTAGTGTTAGATCTTCCCTGGTTAAAGCTCCACAATCCTCACATGGACTGGTCTGCCTCTTCCATTACTAATTAGGGGCCGGGCAGCCTAAGCTGCCAGGACCTTCTTCTTCTTCTTCTTCTTCTTCTTCTTCTTCTTCTTCTGAGGAAATCCTACTTCCCATGCGCGAAAAATGACCAGACTTTGCACAAAGGTCCAGTCCCATGCCAGACTGTCAAAGCAGCAAAAACAGGCCAATAGTCCTGATGGTGGCGCTACACCAGGCCACCATCAAGTTCAAAATTTTGAAAATTCACAACAAATTAACCATATGTGCTACAGATTTGCAACTTTCACCAAAATGTAGCCCCAATACCGACAAAACTTTTGTACGCTGAAACCTGTTGCAAAATGTGAAGTCCATCACTGTGTTTCTTTCAAAAACTGTAAAACTTATTAAACCTATCTTATCCCACAATTATTGCTCAGTTGACACCAGACTTTCTACAGAGCATCGTCAGACTGTCCTACACAAACAGTTCACACAGATTTTTGCTTTATCAAAAATTGAGCCTAAAGTGCATCAAAATGTTTGATGGTAAACATATACTTGCAAATTCTTGCTAAATACACTTTCATTGTTCATTTTAAAAAAATGACAAAATTTTGAAGTCATGGTAGATGATGTTTGGAAAATATCAGAAATTTATCTCAAAAAATGATTTTTTTACAGCATTTTGAATTTCGCTCTCATGCCAACAATTGGAGACAATGCGAAAATGGCATTTTTAAACATCAGTTTTTCACTTATGGAGCCAATAAATCATATATTTTTCTTTCTTTTTTCTTTTTTTTTTTTCTCTCATCTTCATCATTCTCAGGGGGAGTGTTTTCTGTTTATGGATTGCTGATTCTATACACCCTGTTTCTGATGAGTGCCTCAACAGGATTGGTTAATTTCTCCCTCATCCTCATTTACCAATGAGATACTGTTTGAGTTTCAGGATGTGGGTATTTAACTGCCATTGTTCTACCAATACCTGTTTGACTCTGAAGAAGACGCAGTAGCGTCAAAACGTTAGTGTCTTTGCACCTTATTAAAAGCTCTGCAATTTTATCGAGTGCTCCAGCCTCCTTTCATTTGGGTTCAGTCATTTTTTGAAGTGGCCCACTTGATGTACTGTCTACCCCTTTAGGACATTTTGAGTATCTTGTTATGCCTTTTGGTTTAACAAAAGCTCCTGCTGTGTTTCAGGCCTTAATTAATGACGTCCTATGTGACATGCTCAATAGGCTTCTGTTTGTCTGTTTAGACAACATTTTGATCTTCAACATGTTCAACATGTAAGATCAGTGCTACAAAGACTGTTCGAAAACAGACTGTGTAAAAGCAAAGAAATGTGAGTCTCATGTTCCCTCAGTCAGTTGCCTGGGCTTTGTTGTGGAGAAGGGGCAGATCGAAGCCACCCTGCCAAGGTTCAGGCAGTGGATGAGTGGCTCACTCCTACATCACCTAAGCAACTTCAAAGCTTTCTGAGATTTGACAATTTTTATATTAGGTTTATCAGTGACTATAGCAGAGTTGCTACACCTTTAACCAAACTTACATCTGTACAGGTTCCCTTTTAGTGGTAACCTAGAGCTGAAGCTGTGTTTCAAAAGTTTCCAGTGCTCAACCTGCGACCAGAAACTGCATTGCTGCATTTTCTTCTCCTGTCTTCTTCGTCAGTTACCAGCTGAGAAGAACTATGATGTGGTTATTGTGCCAGCCCTGCAGGAATGGAGACACTGGTTAGAAGGTGCATCACACCTTTTTGTTGTTTGGACTGATCATAAAAACCTGTCCTACCTCTGTTCTACCCACAGGCTAAACTCACGCCAGACTCAGTGGGCCCTGTTCCTGGGTCGATTCAAATATACCATCACTTAGCGAGGCTCCAGGAATGTAAAGCCTGACGCTCTGTCACGTTAGTTTGCCCCTCCCTTGTGTGGGAGCAGCTCAGTGGGAGATTGAGAGAGTGGTCCAGGAGGCCCAGGGGGACGGCCCAGCCCCACGGGGTTGACCAGCTGTTCTTTCCTGCCAGATCTTCAGTGCTCCAATGGGGAAATGCCTCCAAGGTAGCGTGTCATGCTGGGTTTAATTGTACCCTAACTCTTCTATAGCAATACCTCTGGTGGCCCTCCATGTCTGCTGACACCAGGGACGGACTGGACCCGTTTCTTTAGTCTGGACACTCAGGCATCCAGGCCACTGGCTATCCAGGCCACGTCAGACTGGGGGGGGCGTGCGATCGTAACGCCGGACGGGGGGGGGGGGGGGGTACATTAAAATCCACCCTGATTAAAGGTGTTCATGGTCATCAATGGTATTTTATTTGTCAGTCTTCAAACATACTGTAATAATGATCAAATGAAACAGACAAGGTGGGTCTAAATCACACAAACTTTAGTAATATTTCAAATAATAAAAGATAAAAGTTCACACACAATCACAGCTAAAACTTCCTTTGCTCTACATCTCTCTTTCATGTCCACCTTTCCTTTTTCCTCCTCTCTTCGGATGATCCATCAGTCTTTCTCTCTCTCTCTCACTCTCTCTCGCTCTCTCACATACGATCCGGTGCGCCGCGCGTGTATAAAGGGCCGTCCACACCAAGAACTATAACTATAAATATAACTATAAATATACAGTTTTAAAAATCGTTCTAAACTCAAGTGTTTGGCAGCGTCCACACTACAACTATAACAACAACGATAGTGGTGGACGATATCGTTTGGATCACTTTCAGAGCGATTTGATGAACGATAGAAACACTGACAGCCAATCAAAATCCATCCGAAATGACAGGTCGAGACGTTCATCACGTCACGTATACCCACTAAGAAAGCTCCAGGATTTCCATATACCCACTTAAACATGTGCAAAGATCTGTAACAATATAGTTTTGTGACAGAACCTTAACTTCAGTGATTTTGTTTTGCAAATACCGGCTAAATAACTGCAACAAAATACATTTTGCAGGGGAATGCGTCTCCTCTTTTCCCCTCCATTCATAAAATTCAGGAGCCAGGATGAAGTTACTGAGGGGGGCAAATCTTTATTATGCAACATAGGTTCACACAGTGAGTTATAAAGAGCACGCAGCCGTGCGTAATTGTCGCGCGTAATGACAGCTCGTCGCCGGTGAAACACAATAAACTGCACGTCTTCATCCATGTTTGTCTCATGACAGATGGAGCTGACAGACAGACAGACAGGTGGAGCAAGCGGCAAATTGGTTTTCTTTTTCTGTCTCGCAGCATGCAGCAATAACAGGTCATCAATATCCATTTTATCCATCACTCTGCTCCCCTGCCGACCGCACCGAGCAGTGTGTGTTTGGCGTAACCTAGCAACACAACGATATCGTTCATTGGTGTGGATGCTGCCATTGTTATCGTTATAGTTAACGTTACAGTTATCTTTCTTGGTGTGGACGGCCCTTAACCATGTGCATTCTCCTTCCTGTGTTTTCGTTGTGTAGCAGCGGGCCATAACCAATCACGACATGATTCTTCTAAAAAAACTGTCATTTTCGACCAATCCTAATAACCCTCTGTTTCACAGTTTCACAGCGCGTACGTCTCTGTGCAGTAGCGAGTGAGGGGGCGTGTACTAGAAGAAGTGTTGTCTGCCTGGCAACAGCGGGCCATTGGCTGCATTGTATTTATTGCCAGCACATGGCCTGCAAGCCCTGGCTTCTTATTGGCCCGGATGGCAGCCATACAGGCCAATAAGGAGCCAGGCCATCTGGAAATCAACAGACTAAACAGATGGGCCAGTCCGTGAGTGGCTGACACTAAGGAATACATCTCTGCCTGCTCCATCTGCGCCTGCAGTAAGGCATTCCACCATGCTCCCGCCAGTCTTCTTCATCCACTCCCCATTCCTCGTCAACCATGGTCCCACATTGCAGTGGATTTTGTCACTGGCCTTCCTCCGTCAGAAAGTAATACAACTATTCTGACTATTGTTGACCGTCTTTCCAAAGCAGTTCACTTCATTCCTCTGCCTAAATTACCCTCTGCTCTTGAAACTGCTACGCTTCTCATTCAACATGTCTTCAGAATACATGGCATTCCTCAGGACATCGTTTCTGACAGAGGTCCGCAGTTCTCCTCCCAGTTATTCAAAGCCTGTTGTCAGGCACTGAGGGGGTCATCAGGATACCACCCTCAGACCAATGGCAAATCAGGACCTGCTCCGTCACAGGCATGTCTCCTTTTAGGGTCGCTAATGGTTTGCAACAACCCCTTTCCTCAGTCCAGGAAAAGGACATGGCAGTCTCTTCAGTCCAGGGGCATCTCCGGCATGCCCGCAGAGTCTGGCACGAAGCCCGGGCAGGTCACACCACTGCAGCTGGTAATCAGAGACTGGTGGACCACAACTACACTCCTGCACCGGATTACCAACAAGGACAGAAAGTTTGGTTATCCTCCAGTGACCACCCTCTTCAAACTGAGTCCCGGAAACTGGCACCCAGGTACACTGGCCCATACAAAATCATGTTTTAGTTTTAATTTTTGGTGGATTTATGTGTGTTCTTCCTTCCCCCTTCCCTTTCTGTTTTTGTTCCTGCCAGGCTTGTATGTGGCAGGGGGCAAGGCTGGCTCCTTCCACTGCAGCAAATGAGGTACACCTGTTTGTACTCAGGCCATCAACCTGCCTACATACTGTGTACCCGGTCTTCACTCCACTACTCTGCCAGATAATTCCATCCCTGTCAGTATGCGAAGCATACTCTTTTCCAGTGTTGCTTCAGTAGTGATTTCTTCCTTGTGGTTTCTCGTGCCTCATGCGTTTTTGTGCTCACTTTTATTTTTGCCCTGTTTTCCATGTGTTCAGCCTTCGTGTCATCTCCTGAGATCTGGCTTATTTCACTGGTGGACAACCTCCTAGCCAGCCAGCACCCTGCCTCCACTGCCTGCATTTTTGTTTTTCCTTGGGCAATAAACTCTTTGTTTTCATACATCTGTGTCTGTCTCTACATTGGGGTCCAGCCAGAACAAGTGTGAGTCGAACAAGCCAGTTTTGGTTTGATCTTTCTATGACATTCCTAAGGGCAGCAGCAGCCATTTTAGTATGTCTAGGTGGTGTTAGAGAGCCCATTTTGGCACTTTAGGGGCAAATTTCTTCATTTTGTCAAATTTTTCGCCAGTCCTGACATGCGTGCCAATTTTGGTGAGGATTTGAGCATGTTTAGGGGGCAAATTTCACCTCAAAGAGGTGGCGGGAGAAAGAAAGAAAGAAAGAAAGAAAGAAAGAAAGAAAAAGAAAGAAAGATAAAGGATCACTTTTCTAACAGTGACTAATAGCCTTCAGCCAAGGTCCCTAAATATCTGTAAATGCCTCTGCGAGCTGGTGGCACAGTCTCTAATTACTCTCCCCGGAATTCCATCTGGCTCCCCAGCCTTCTAGACAGGTTGGGAACCGGAGGGTCACTGGTTCACGTCCCCGTCTGGACCAAAATCCTGAGCATGGACTGGTGGCTGGAGAGGTGCCAGTTCACCTCCTGGGCACTGCCGAGGTGCCCTTGAGCACGGGACCGAACCCCCCAACTGCTCGGGGTGCCTGTCCAAGGCAGCCCCCTCACTCTGACATCTCTCCACTTTGTGCATGACAGTACTCAAGCTGTAAAAACAAAACAAAAAAAAAAAAACATCAGGGGGGATGGTGGATTTTATCACATGGGGACATAATTTGTGTTGATGACAGTGCAGAGGGTCTGCCATAGCACCACTGCTCTTTATTTTTATTATTATTTATTTTTTATTTTATACTTGCATATAAGGGTATCTAAGGGTTATTTTTTAGTGTGATTAATTAGATTAATAAATTAAATTAATTAAATCATATAAATTAAACAAGAACCCCTTCATGAAAAAAGAAAAAAGAAATTGGGAAAAATGTTGATCTTTATTGATACAAATACAAATATTGTAGGTTAAAATTCCCAACTTCAGGGCATGGAGTGCAAATTGAAACTTAAAATATAAACATATATTAAAAATACAAGTACTACAAAACACATAGGACCAATTCTATGACTGCCTACCCCACTCTCCCCTATCTCATAAAAGTTTCCAGAGATTTTCGTAGTCATGCTTTTTGTTCTCAGTATTTCTTGCCCTTGCTTGCTGGCCATAGGTATTCTCTTTGTGAAGAAAACAAGCTCATTATGGTTTTGATAGAATGACTGAGCAGAAATCTTATGCAAGCACATGACATTACTCTTCCAGATGATTTTTAAGAAAACTACATATTTTCTTGAAAATGCCCAATATATAAATGTGGATTTTAAAACCCCCCCACTAAAGATAAAATAGTTTTCGGGCTGAAAATAATTTCTCACATTCCTGTTTAAGCCTTTGGGCCCTAGGTCTTTTTGGGGTATTTTTCCTGCCATTAACTTTTAAGCTCATATCACAGTCATTATAAAGGCTACATACACATGCTATATCTTTTTTTTTTCTCAGGACAGTCTGGGCTATCCAGATTTTCCATTATCCCATGTCCTTTTATGTGCCTGTATTTTATATTAATTTTTATATCAATGGAAAAAAATATCTGTGTTACTAAATTCTTAAATTTATACATGTATCTCACCATAGCAAGTTTGAAGTTGACATATTCTGCCATATATGAAGAAGGGAGACTCTCTGTAATCTGGCAATATAAGAACCATGATGGTGAGACATTCTGTCAAAAATTGTCAAAACATGTGGTTTGTGCCAGGCGGACATGATAGCCAGTATTTTTTCATTACTGCAAGGAATTCCATTGACTCATTCACAAGCCAAAAATGTGTTTTATTTGAAAGAAACATGCAATATTTACATAGAAAAATAGTAATAATATTATTCCTCACTATATGGAGTGACTGATAACAAGATCTGTATAATGGATTGTAAAGAAATTCCTCAGGTTTTTATTTTGTAGACAATTGATCTGTATTTATAGCATGATGTGATGACAGTGTAGTATCACTGGAAAGCTCTTGTCCTGCACTTTCATGTGATGTGCATGGCATTTCTGTGCGACCCTACATTCATAAGTAATCCATCCAAGAGTAATGTGTGTGCAAAGCTGTATGAAAGCTTTGTTATACATCATTTTTGCATAATTTTATCATTTTTTCGCTGTGAAAACATTGGATTACCGACAAGTACTTGGTGTTTTCGAAAAGCTGTGGTCCCGCTGTTTCACATGATGACTTCTCACTATGATGCACGGTTGTGGAGAAAGAACAGGTGTGAATTTGGACTCACCCTCTATAGGGCACAGGCATAACATCCATGGCGCAGCTCGCTGAGATACAATATAAAAATATCTTTGCATGTGTGGCCTGGCCCACAGTATTTTACTCGATATGCATAAAACCAAAGGTAAAACTACATGTTGAAATAGTGGTAATATCACATTCATTCAAAAAAAATGACACAAGGGATGGAAGGGAGGACGGCAGTTTTAGAAGGAGGATGATTTAGACCATTTTTATTTTAAGAGGGATGCCATCCCCCCGTATCCCCCCCTCAACTCGAGCACTGTGTATAGATTATGTTTGTGCATGTGTGTTTATTTCAGACCTGTGTGTTAATGACAACGGAGTGAAAAAATTGAATTTCCCTTTAGGGAGATTAATAAAGTATAAAGTATCTAAAATTCACAAAGCTTAAGATCCTCCTCACCTTGTGTGTCTGTAGGGTCAGAGGAGGGTCAGCTGCATCCAGTGAGGGCATTGCTCTGTTATCACTCTCAGCTGTTTCAAAGCATGTAAAGAAGTGATTAAGCTCCTCTGCAAGGTGGGTGTTATTGTCTGGAGATGTGTTGTTAGTAAGTGATGTGCTGGATGCCTTGCCACATTCGACTAGATCCCTGTTAGAAAAGTGATCCTCAATCTTCTTCCTGACAGTAGCCTTAGGCTGCTTGATGCCCTTCTTAATGTTTTGTCTGGTTGTGCTGTACTGCTGTCTGTCCAACGATCTGAACGCTGCATTTCACACCTTCAGCAGATCTCAAGGTTTCCTGTTTGGGAAAACTCTGATGCATTTGTTGGTGGTTATGTTTTCAATATAGGTCAGGGGTGGCCAACCAGACAGAGACCAAGAGCCACAAAAATCACTGTGGTAGTACAAAGAGCCACATCATACACGTGTGCTTACAAACACACTCCCTCTCTCGCACAAACACGAAATGACATAAAATCAAAATCCATGCATTTCCAATTTTCAAAGCCAGATTTATTTATCTCACACACATGAATAACCATGAATAGAGATACACAGAAACACAGTCTCTCCCTCTCATACTGTCTTTTTCCATCCCCCCTCCACACCCACAGTCTTTCCCTCTCATACTCTCTCCCCACACATCCACACAGTCTCTCCCACTCTCATACTCTCTCCAGATTAGTGTTGTCACGGTACCAAAATTGGGACCCACAGTACGATACCAGTGAAAGTATCACGGTTCTGAGTAGTATCAGGATACCACAGCAAAAATGAGGCAGATGTGCCTTTTGTCATTTATAAAAAGATACAGCACTTTTCTCTAATACATCACTGATATTTCAATGGAATAAATTACTTATTGACTTATTCATACTTCAAAAACAGCATCAATAAGTGATTAACATAGGGGGGATCAAAATAAACTAAATAAATAAATAAAATAAAAATCAACCAGCCACCCTCCTCCCTTGACAAGTAAAGAACAGTCCCTAAAGTGTGATGAGGTTTGTAGACCGTTACCTGGCACAAAAGACAGAAATGTGAACGGCTCGTTTCTCTGATACGTCACACACCTGTGTGCTGCCATGCATTCCTCCTGAACTCCAACCCTCTCACTGGCAGTGCGCACTCCTCTCTCTCTCACTCGCTCCACTTAAGCCTGTTACATTTCTAAAGGGCCATACGCACTCATAACAATAAATTGATTTTTTTATGACGGGAGAGCCGCATGCCAATGGTTTTAATTAATGGATCGAAGAGCCGCACACTGATAGGCAAAGAGCTGCATGCGGCTCGCGAGCCGTGGGTTGGCCACCCCTGATATAGGTTCTGATATAGCAGAGAACAGTGGTGGCTCTGTATGCTTTAGTGATGTTTGAGTACACACAGTACAAATTGTTGACCCCCTAGTTGCATTTTTGATATGTTGGTCAAACGTAGGCAGCACACCCATCAAATTGGCATGGTCAATGCTAGTTCCCTCTGGGATCTGATGCAAGTGGTTAAAGGCAGCCATGATGGGCATTTGGTGCCTTATTCTGATATTTAAGAGTTAATTTCGACTATACAAGAGCATTTACTCACTCTACCCCACACATATCCATACAAACAGCAACCACGCACAAGTTTTCAGAGAGCACTAAGCTGCTGCATCTGTGTGCCACCATTATCTGTTATAAAGTGTGACACAGCTTGTCCACCCGAAGGACATAAAAACCCAGACAAAAGCAGAGTAATGTATGTATGCAGTTCAGTGCAGCCAGGAATGCACCGATTTTCACATTGGTGAAATAAAACAACCACTCCACAAGTGCATGGCACAACACAGGAGAAGAAGCTCATCAGGTCAAGACTCTGTGGTCCATTTATAGATGTAAAAGGATGTGTACATTGCTGTCCTTAAAGGAGTGTCCCTTCTCCTTTAGATGGGACACAGCTCAACACCCATTCAGACCTGGATCCGTCTAAAACCAAACAACACACATGATGGCAGGGTGGGTCAATGACTCACATGTGATCTTAGTAACTCTGTAAGGGCTCACATCCACACAGGGTTTAAAGCCTGTGACTCCGCACCAATCTGGCAGATAAACCATCAATTCCCAAATGACCCAGACATGGAAAACCCTGGTTGACAAAGAAATTCATAGCATAACAGAAAACAGACATCCACAGCCGACTACAACACAGAGCACCATCCCCTCACAAAACCAGTTACCACTCAAGAAACACTGAATGTATCAAGTAACAAATATTGTATCAAAGCCTGATTGCTCTTAATCCTCTGTGCCATAGAGCTTCATTGTTGGCCAAATTACATTATTGAGCTACACTGTTGCACTGGGTAACATGTTCCTTTATTACCATAAACACGCACACCAAATTTGACTCAGTCCAGCACATACTATCTTGTTGCCCCAAATGTGGACCTCTTTAAGATCCTGTAAAATTCACCTAAAACACCTATCTAGGGTTTACCAAAACAGATTGCTGTTCTTGCTCTGTCATTGAGTTATACAAGTTTTAACTCACTGAAATAAAATATTGTGTATTTTTGCCTTAAAAATGCTTCTGCAAAAGACTAGAACTTGAACACAATGGAACCATAGCATGAGGCCTCACGTACAAAGTAGCAATATCACAGAAAATAAACATTTTACCCATGTTTTTGTAATGTTTTGTCCAGGCACATTCCAAAAAAAGTGGCTATAGCAATGCATTGAATGTGTGAATATTAGTGGAAAAACAAGTGAACAAAAGCAGAAATTACTTTTTTGGAGCTTACTGTATTTAAAAACACTTAAAGAAAAACTACATTGATAAAAGAAATACATTTGACCCTTAAGACAACAGAGGTTGTTGTTTATTATTTCTGTACATTTCTAACAATCTGTGATACTAGGAGTGTTTTCAAACTTCCTCTGGAGGTGAGGAGTATCATTAACTGTAAGACCCACAAGCCATTGGGCTATGGAGGACTGAAAGTGCCAAAATTAAATAAATAAATACACCATTAAATAATTACTTAAATGTGTCATTAATCAATAAAAATTGGAATTAAATACATAAATGTGTTATTAAATGTGACATATATTCATTAAAATACCAATTAATTTTATGTAAAATAACATATATAATTATATCACTATTTAATTAATTATTTCATGGTCCTGTGTTGCAGTGCTTCATGACTTTATTTTATCTGTCAAACTCGCCCATCAAAGTAGGTGGGCGGATCCTAACACTGGACTGGTTACCCTAAACATCAAGTCAAGGCAGATCGATTCCAGATAATGGATTGATGCAGAGCTAGTGAATATATTCCAGTCCACTGGGTGGCACTATTCGCCTCTACATTGGTTTGAATACTCTATTAAACAAAACTTTATTTACAACTGCTAAAAATTAAGGGGAAGACTCGGTCCTGCTGGCCCCAGTGCTGACACAGTGTACGAGGTGCAGGACAAAATGTCAAAGACCTGCCTGGAGCTGCTGAGACAAACACCGAATTTGATTGAGGAAGCTCTGAGCAGAACATCCTCCGGCTCTGGCAGCTCAGTCACAGCAGATACCTGCCACTCCATCACGTACACCTGTCCAAGGTAAGCTAAGTAATTTAATGTTAGCCAAGTGTGCTACTAATCAGTGACTCGGAACACAGATGTGGGTTAAATTAGATAACAATTTGGAGTCGGATCGAAAATGGATTTGTATGCAGTAGGCTCGTTATGCTTCATGTGCAATATGTTCATTGTTAATGCTGGGAGCATAAAACTAGTTCACTAATCAGTAAAATAGTGTTGGCTGGCAGCAACATCCCAAGATAGAAGTTGAGACTGTTTTAGCTGATTTGGGACCATTGAGCTGTGATGTTTGTTTGTGTTTCAGCCAAGGTAGCAAGGCCCTTTGCACTGTATAATGGTGGAGCCAGAATAAATATGATGAGACGACCAGCACAACTCCAAGTTAGTTGAAGAAGCTATACACACACTGTCTGTTGTTTGGCTGATCACAAGACGGATAAAGTTCCAAGCGTACTGCTTAAAGCAGGCCTTCTTACTTCAGGACTGGGAGAAGTGATATTTTCAGGTCAGTATGAAACTAGTTCATAAAAAAAGTATTTCCATATGTTCATATTTGACTCAAACTTAACTGATTTTCATAGTGTGAATAATAGTCAGCACAGGCTTATTTGCTAAGTCAATATGAGTTATGCTTTTTTTTTTTTTTTTTTTTTTACAGGGAATGACAGTGATCCCATGGTTATAACAAATAAACTGATGAAAGTGTTTCCAAAGCTCCAAGAAGGGGAGGCTTTGAATTTCTAAAAAAATTGTAGGATCTACCCGCAGTCGAAATCTTGCATTGCTTCAGTGTCCCAGCACTGGATGATGGACGATGATTGGACAGGCTACAATCTACATACGTCCACTTCAAAAGGATCTACCCTTAGATTGTATACATAAATCTACAGAGAGTCCGTTCAATACATAATTAAAACAAAGCTCACAGGTAACTTTTAATAATGAATTAAAAGCCATTTATTGTTGTTAGGAGAGCTCATGTCATGCCTCTGGTCCAGTCATCCCCTGCATCACTTGTCAGAAGGAAGTTCCCTTTTCAGAGATGAAACTGCACAGATTGAGCTGCAATTGATATGTACTTCCACAGGAAGCCAGTGTAGAGACCTGAGCACAGGACTAATGTGCTTGTACTTCCTGGTTCTGTTCAGGACCCAAGCAGCAGCATTCTGGATGTACTGCAGCTGTCTTACGGCCTGTTTGGAGAGGCCAGTGAGCAGGCCGTTACAGTAGTCTAACCTACTAGACACAAATGCATGGATAAGTCTCTCCAAGTCAGGTTTAGACACTATACCTTTGATTTTGGCAATGTTTTTTAGATGGTAAAAGGCTGCTGATGTTATTGATTTGATGTGGCTGTTAAAGTTCAAGTCTGAGTCCATTATTACCCCGAGATTTCTAACCTGATTTGTAGGTTTAGAGAGAGAGACTGGAGGTGACTGCTGACACTTTCTCTTTGTTTCTGTGGACCAAATACGATGATTTCAGTCTTGTCTCAATTTAGCTGGAGAAAGTTGTTCTGGACTTGGAAGTCGGCCCGACCAAACATCACTAAGCTTTACGGCTGGCCTCAGGAGTGACTCCACATCACACTCA
>CM048919.1:168482-303462 GCA_026686955.1 Epinephelus cyanopodus
CCAAATTTCGTGCAAATCTGATCAACTTTCATGTCACTTGATATTTCTCTGTTTATAGCGCCCCCTATTGGCCAATTTGCGCCAAATTTGGCACAGAGTCTCTGGCTGACCTCTGAAACAAGTGATTCGAGTTTGACATTGATAGCTTTTACTTTGACAAAAATATGCAACGGTATGTGTTTTTTTAGCTAGCAGAAAAAATTGTTTATTTATAAGTACCGCATTTTTTGGAGTAGCAAAATTCTTTTGATAACTTTTGATCAGGCAAGTCTGGAGATTGTATGTGCAAAGTTTCGTGCAGATGGAGCTTAAATGCTGGGAGGACTTTGAAAAAGTAGGTTTTTAATGTGTGGTGACATACAAAGAGAAATATGCAGTGGGAGTAGGCGGAGCCTATGTCAGAAGATGTGACTCCATTCAGGGAACACGTGGATATAAATTTTATGAAGATGCGATTTAAAATGTGAAAGTTATAGGCCAAAACGCATTTGCTTCCATTATAGCGCCACCTAGTGGAGTACACACACAATTTTTGGTATGGGTGGTTTGTGTGCTATTCTATATATACTCTGTAAATTTCACAACACTCAGCATAATACTTGAGCTGAAATAAATGTTTGTTGTTTATCTTGTAATAAGCCACGTCCACTTTGACCAGTCGTGATTAACTTCAAGATATGGCCTCAGGAGTGACCCAGCATCATACCCACAAAATTTCGTAAAAATCGGTGTAGCCATTTAAGAGATATAAATTTCCCATATTTGCAGCGCCCCCTAATGGCCGACATTAGCCAAATTTGGCTCATACCCTCACAGCCCTACACGAGTTGACCCTAAAGCATTGTGGGGTGAATCCCTCACAGAGACTGGTAATCCTGCGACATAAATAAACAATCATTTGACAAGATGGAGACAAGAGACTGAGCAAGACATTGGGCAGAGCCAGGTGCTAACGACTCTGTTCAGAGACTCAGTCACTGACGCGCTTCCCACCCCAGTCCAGAGCAAACTAAGAGACGTAGTGGCACTAACAACAATGCCACACAGACAATTTTGTGACAATGTGATCCACATAGTGGAGAGTAACAGAAAAAGATGGATGAAGGAGCAGGATAGAGAAGTCCAGAGAAAACTAGCACAGCTGCAACTAAGCGAGCTGCAGAGCAAGGGCAAAGCTAACACCCAAGCGCCAATTACAGCTGAAAAAAGAACCACACGCTAACAAACACACCCACCGTACAGCCAACAGAACCACTGCAACCACGCCCAGTTGTCTATATCTACACGCAGCCATACACACAGCCATATCCACCGACTGGAGCATGTTGGCAGTGTGGAGAGCTTGGCCACAGAGCAGTAGCCTGTCCACAGGTGGGACTGGTAGAAGGGAATGGCACCAGTGGTGTCCCTGGGACCTATGATCACACCAAAAGACATTATACTAATATGAGGGGAAGCAGGTCAGCGCGAGCATAGTCTATGGCTCAAGAGAGGAGCAGCACAGGATGAGAAAGGTTTTGGAGGTTCCATGAGGGACTTATAGTTGCATGGTTAACCATTTTGATCTGAGAAACCTAGTGTTGCATACATTTATGTATGGACTATGTAGACATGATAAAATCTGTAACATGGCAAACGATACATGCTGTCTGAATATACAAAACAAATAACTGCCGTCCATAGATCTATATATTTGCAGGAAAAGGTGAAGAAGCCAAAGGGCTGATCAGGAGGCCAAGAGACAGGTGGTGCCAGGCGATAAGGTGCACGCGAAGGTCTTCAGGAGAATGTGGCACGAGCCAAGAAGGGAAGGGCCATAGTGAGGGCGAATCCCACAGCAGTCCAAGTCGAAGGACACACGATGTGGTGTTTTCTGAACCAATCACCAAACAACCTAGGGATGAAAGAGACTGCTTCAAGGAGCCCGAGTCAGACTCCAACAAGGTGCATGAGACATCCACTAGAGTCACAGCCACTCCAGGAACCAATGCACAACTGTGTTCAAGATAAATATGATGCAACCACAAAATTCCCAATTCACACTGTGTTGAAACCCATGCCAACATTCTCAGATAAGTTTATTATGACTGTAAACTGTATAGTCAGGAGCAGATTAAACGAATAACACTTCACCCGATGGAACATTTTCTGCTGCTATGAATAAGCTGAAGCTTTGGAAGTTTGAAATGACTGAAAATGTTGGTAGGGGTGGAAGCATTAAGTGGGATGGGCTAGAGGAAATTTTTGGAAAATGGGGAGCTGTTTTGGCTAAGACAGGGATAATTATACTTATAGTACTAATTCTGTTTTCCTTACTGACATGTTGCATCGTGCCTATCCTGAAGAAATGGTGTGTGAGAGCAATGGACAAGAGGCTGAACCTCGTAACGGACATGCAGGGAGCACAAATGCTAAGTATGCTGACCCCTGAACAATTGGTGCGCAGAATTCTTCTGGCGCAAAGGGGGGAGGAAATACCAGATTTGTTCCCAATCCCTGATTACATGGACAATTCAAAGGATGAGGAGGGACCGTGAGAGAGAATGATGAACAATGGCTGATACTCTCTCCTGAAAGAGAGAAGGGGGAAAATATATACACCACAACCACATATAAACATATCACATAAATACCATTATGATACCATTCTTTTAGTCTTTATTCTCTGTAACCATTTTAATAATTTTGAATTTTTTCCTTTACAAGAGGAAAATGTAATCTGATTCAAGTTATGCATACTATCCAAAATAATTTCTGTGACTCCATTATAATTCAATTAGAAGTAAAGTAAAACTTAAAGGTAAGTTGCATTTCATTGTGTGATGTATTTGGTCAATTTGTTTGAGATTCATCTATTAAGGCCGCGGGGAGGGGCTGATGGGGGACTTTTCCTGGATTAAACAGCTGCCTAGTTTTTCCACCTCCATCAGTTGAATGTTGACAGATGATAAAATATGTTATCATATATTCATTTTAAGTCCATATATCACCATATCGTATGGTTTCCTGTGCATCATCATATTCAAATTCAAGTTTCGTACACGACCATATATTCATATTAGTAAGGAACACTAGTTATAGTTACAGTGCCATATATCCTTGTCATATTCATACAAGCATAGGCGTTCATTTATCATACATTATCTCTGCGAGCAATTTATCATAAAATCATAAAGAGGAGGGACTATGTAGAGGCAGATAATGTATCATTTTACACTAAAGGTGAAAATAAGGTCAGTTACACAAGGTTTAGGAAGCAACTGGTCAAATATCATATTTGGCAGCAAAAAGGTCCCATAAGGGGCCGTTCACATGCAGCGTCTTTTGCGCGCACAAATACATTAGTTTCAATGTAGACGCGCTCACGGCGCATCCGGTGCGATGCGCCTGTTTTTTCGTGCACGTCCGCGTCGCACAGAGATGGAAAAATCTCAACTTTTTCGAATGCAGCAAGCGCACCGCATGTCATGTGATAAGAATTAACCAATCAGCTCCATGGATCTGCTTCTTCCTCTCCGTCCAACGGACAACATTATGTATCTAATAACACACACTATCTCTCTACCAGCATCTCCCTCTCTCTCTCTCCTCCACACACACACACACACACACACACACACACACACACACACACACACACACACACACACACACACCTCACCTCCTGATCCTTGCTGGAAATCCATTTAACTTTTTTGAAAACTTTTTTACTCCCCCTGTGAGTGACGTCGGTTTTGGTTGCTTAGTAACAGCAGGCGCGGCAGTAGCGCAACCTCCGAAGCGCCTTGGATAAAAGGGTAGAAACGGCACAGCTGGCATTTTCCACGCGCTTTTAGACGCTGCATGTGAACGGCCCCTAAGAGGTATTTTGATAATTTGAGTAGTTTGTGCGTAAATTAAGCCTTGGGAGGTCAAATGAAGTAGAACGTTCTGGGTTAGGGTGACCTGACCGGTGGAACAGACGTGCCAATTTTGGCAATAGGAACGGTTGTTTTTGCCAATTCTGAGAGAGACAAAGAAGACAGGAAATATTGGCGCACAAAGTCCAGCTTGAGGAACAAAAATGAAAACGAAAAGTGCTTTAAGAATATTCAAGCTAGATTGGAGATATTCAATTGTTTTCTTATTGTGAAGGAATCCCATGAAAAGACACACAAAAAACAGTGATGTGTTGGTCTTTCTCTCAATACTTTTTGACTTGATAAAGAATTTCCAGTATCCCAAAGGCGCATCAACTATTCAAAAAGACATGGATTTTTTTTTTTAAAATCAAATTCAGACTGCACATCCTGGCTTTTGTATCTTGACTATTGCTACAACTTTGTTGCCGCTCGTAGGCCGCAACAAAGGAGGAGGTGTACACAGAACTTAGTTACACAAAGTAATATTTATTAAGGTAAATAATCAACAGAATGGGATGTGGGAGTCAGTATCAGTGGTGTGGGTGAGTGTATGTATGTATGGTTGTGATGATCAATGTGTGGTGCATGTTGTTGAAAAAAACAGAACAAAGAGACAAGCACGCCGGCTTGGTGTTGAGTGATGAAGTGATGAGAGGGCAAAGCAAAGCAGAGGGAGCTGGCACTGGGGAAGGCAGGGTTAAAAAGAACCCAGGGCTGGGGCCATCACGAAGGGCTTGAAAAGATGCAACAGTCCATGACATAGGACATGTGTGTTGCAGCTAAACAAGTTGCTATAACAGCTGCACACTGCGGGTTTTTTACTCACAGGTCATAGAAATTGCCTGCACACTGACAAAAAGGGGAAGACGCTCTTAAGATGCATTAGTATATTCAAAGTAACAAAAGGAAACAGTGTTCTGTAAAATGTGTCAAAGGAAGATTGTTCTTAGGGCAACCCCTATCCCAACTGTTTTATTGTAGTTAATGTTACTTAAAGGTTTGTTAAAAAACAAACAAAAAAAAAAAAACAAGAAAGAGAAAATTGGTGGGGACTATTTGTAGTAGCAGATAAATTTAGAAATCTGATGTCCTATCAGTGGGCTCTTGAAAAGTTTTAAACAATTGCTATATTTGCCATGTTTAAGTGGTTTACTCATATGGCCTATCATTGGAAAGCTACACTCCTTGTGGTTTGATAAATGCTGGCCATTTCAGAATACAACCACCACAACAGGTTCAATACATGCTTCTGTCAGACAAAGAAACAAATATGGTTCACATACAGTCCTCATATACTTACAAAGGTCCAGACAATCTGAGTCCAGGTAAATATTTAGTCCAAACACACTAATACATACATAGATATTCACAGACTGCTGTTGCATTGTTTCAAACTTTCATATTACGCTATGTATTATCCATAATTTCCTCTATTTGCATGTAAATATGCTGACTCCTCTGTGTCAAAATGGTGGTAAACTAATGAACTTTTGACTGACACCGTACTTCAGCCGGTAGGGACCTTCATACTGATGGTCTCAGCTTCAGTAGGCAGAGAGGGTCTGTTTTGAGGGAATTGCCTACCCTAGTTCTTGTGTCCTTACAGCCAATTAATAGCCAGCAGTTGGCCTGATATGGAGGACTAAAAGTGCCGAAATTAAATAAATAAATACACCATTAAATTATTACTTAAATATATCACTAATTAATTACAATTGGAATTAAATACATAAATGTGTTTTTAAATGTGTCATTAATTCATTAAAATACCAATTCATTTTATGTAAAAAAAAACCCCATATAATTATTTCACTATTTAATTAATTATTTCATGGTCATGTGTTGTGGTGCTTCATGAATTAATTCTATCTGTCAAACTTGCCCATCAAAGCCAGTAGGCAGGGCTAATGCTAATCTAGTCTAATCCATTGCTCTGGTCTAAAGTCTTTCAAAACATGGCACCTACAATGATGGAGGATCTTCATGAACTTTCTAGGGAGTTGGTCAGAGATATTTTAGACCTCGCAGAGAATGTGGAAGCAGGATTTGCTGACCCAGAGCATGTAGCATGTAAAGCAGAGGAATTTATTGAAATTGTTGCAATTTCCGACCAAGGTATTGACCGTAGAGTGACTGCAGATTTAGAAGAAGTACTCCACCACTTCTCTGGTACCAGGGTGCAACAGGCACAACACACACAGGGACCAGGGCGTTTGGCCTTTGACATACCAAGTGCAGTTCTGGAGCATCAAGTTCTTTGTGGATTACCAGCTTGTCAAACTGCAGCCATGTTCGGGGTGTCAAAGAGGACCATTAGGAGGCGCATGAAACTAAGCGGTTTAAGGTATTTACACTAAATTTGTGAGTTTTCAGTTTATGAATTGCTGTTCTCATCCACTCAGACGGGATATTTCATCAAGTGTAACATTACTTGATGTTTATGTTTTTTGTTTATGCAGAAAGAAAGACCTCTATTCAGCTGTGAATGATGAGGAGTTGGAACATGCACACCTCTTGCATTCAGATGACCACGCATTAGCTTGTTGCTGTGGACTTCACTTACAAAACGGTCCAAGTGAGTATGATAATATGGGCATTATTTACATTTATTTTCTAATGCATTTATTATTTAAATATGAACTATAAAGTGAATTAGTAAGCCTACATAATTTTAAGATAATGTTCATGTAGGCCTATGTTTCCATTTGCAATGCATCAGTCATTTAATTTGCGGTTTACTTAAAGCCAACAGCCATGTATTAAAATATCCTATCCTGAAGTCTGGTTTAGCAAACTTGTTTATTCTGTTTCAAAACATTAAGTGAACTCTGGTTATTTTTGAGGATGTGGTGGTTCTGTAGTGTAATAGTTGATTGTTTTGGACTCAACACCTCCCTGTGCAACTGGCTGCTAGACTTCCTGACGGGGAGACCACAGGCAGTTCGAGTCGGCAGCAACACCTCCAGCACAATCACGCTGAACACAGGGGCCCCCCAAGGATGTGTGCTGAGCCCCCTCCTCTTCACTCTGCTGACCCACGACTGCACACCAACATCCAGCTCCAACCTCTTCATAAAGTTTGCGGATGACACAACAGTAGTGGGTCTCATCAACAACAGCGATGAGACAGCCTACAGGACTGAGATGAGCCACCTGGCTATGTGGTGCAAGGACAACAATCGCCATCTGAATGTGGAGAAGACGAAGGAGATTGTTGCGGACCTCAGGTGAGCACGCACCCAGCACGCTCCACTAACCATCGACGGTGCTGCAGTGGAGAGGGTCAGCAGCACCAAGTTCCTGGGTGTGCACATCTCCGAGGACCTGTCCTGGAGCCCCAACACCGCATCATTGGCCAAAAAAGCCCAACAGCGCCTTTACTTCCTCCGAAAAGTGGGGAGAGCAAGAGCCCCGCCCCCCATCATGCTCACCTTCTACAGAGGCACCATCGAGAGCATCCTCACCAGCTGCATCACCGTGTGGTACGGCGCCTGCACCGTGTCCTGCCGTAAGATCCTGCAGCGCATCGTGAGAGCAGCTGAAAGGATCACTGGTGTCTCTCTCCCTTCCCTCACAGACATTTACAACACCCGCCTCACCCGCAAAGCCATCAGGATTGCAGGTGACCCCACCCACCCATCTCACAGCTTTTTCAGACTGCTGCCATCGGGGAGGAGACTGCAGAGTCTGCGGGCCAAAACCAGCAGGCTCAAGGACAGTTTCTTTCACCAGGCGGTCAGGAGGCTCAACTCCCTCCATGCTCTGCCCCCTGCCACAGTCTCGGACTCTACCCACACCCTGCCCTGCCTTCCCCCCCAGCATTTGACTGCACATGCCACTTTCCCCCGCTAATTGCACTATTTTCGCACCACCTCACCTTAACAGGAATCTGTTTATTGTTTACTTGTTACTTACCTATTTATATTGTTTACATATATGTATTGTATTTGTACTTGTACTTGCCTGTTTTGCACCGTGGACACTGAAACTTGTGTCAGCTGACCTGACCTACTGAACAGTGCATACAATACCACCTGTCTGAAAAAAACTTAAACAAGTCCAAATCCAGTCTGTGCTCAATTTATGGCAGAGACAAGTGTTTTCTTGAAGTCCATGTAGGTTTTGAAATGAGCTGGCAGCTTCAGTATTTCAAAGCATGTGGAGGATGTAGGGAGGGTTCCCCAGAAATCTCTACCTTCAGTTCAGGAGGAAGCATCACCCAGCCACCCCAGAATGTCAGCAGCTGGGCCAGTGTACCTGTCATGTAAAAGTCATAAAATGGATTCAAGACAACATTTAGTTCAGCTTTAATTGATCATATCTATCAATGAGACATAGAAGCATTTGTAAAGAGAGCAATTCATTAGCCAAATAAGGTGTTTATACCTGTTTCAATGAACATCCTTAGAAAGCCAGTGATGCGACATGTGGACTCTATGTCAAAGTCTTCATCATCACTGTCCATCAATGTAATTATTTTAAAGGGAGAACTTATTTTGGTGAAGGAATATGCAGAACACATTCTTTGGAAATGAAAAAATAACCAGCTCAGTCATTGATACATCATACATTTATCGAGTAAAGTCACAAATATAACAATTATAGCTGCTGCGCAGCGATGGGTCGGGTCCAGGCTATTTTTTGGCAAATTTAGACAATTCTGAGCAACAAACAGGAGAATAGGAAGACAAGACAGTTGACAACAATGTTCATTTTGGACCACTTGATGCTCGAATCCACAACTTCTGGAACCAAAGACTGTCATCTATCGCTCTGAGCTAATTGGCAAGTGGCAATACAACAGTGGCTTCACAAATTGAGTAAGCCATTTATTGTTGTGCGGGCAGATTTGAAACCACTGTGAAAAATTCAGTTATCAAGACAAAAATCTGAAAATACACATAGTGCATCTAGACAGCATGGAGATGTTGGTAATCTTTTTCTAACAATGATTGATTTGCTCCATAAGTGAATAACTGGTGTTTAAAAATGCTTCTTGCATTGACTGCAATTATTCACGAGAGCAGAATTCAAAATGTTCTCAAAAATTCATTTTTTCAGGTAAAATTCTTTTATTTGTCAAACATCATCTATCATGACTGTAAAATGTTCAATTTTTTCATGAACATTGAAGATTTATTTATCAATTTGCAGGTATATGTTTACAGTAGTGTTCAAAGTCAAACATTTTCGTGCACTGTAGGCAAAAATTGTGGGAGGAGGTAGGTTTTTATAAGTTTTACAGTTTAAAAAAAACCAGAGCGATGGACTTCATAATTTTTAATAGGTTTAAATGTACAAAAGTTTCTTTAGTATTGGGGCTACAGTTTGATGAAAGTGTCAAGTTCTAGCAGGTTGATTTGTTATGAATTTTCAATGTTTTGAACTTTAGATGTTTGCTGTAGCGCCACCATCAGGACTATTGGCTTGGGTTTACAGCTGAGGTAATCTGGCATGAGACTGGACCATTGTGCAAAATTTGGTTAGCTTTCGCCCATGGTCCGGTCCAAGCTATTTGTTTTTATTTAATTAAGAGGCTTGCTGTGATGCCACCATGAGGACAACTGTCTTGTGTTTCATGTTGAGGACATCTGACATTTTGATCTGCCATCATCATCATCACCCTTGCTGGGTCTCAAACCCACAACCCCTGACACCAAGAACCAGCTCCTAACTCACTGAGCTAATTGGCCGGAAGCAAGACCTGCTGTGTGGCTTCATTTGTCGACTCAGGGAGTCACTGTCCGGGTAGCTGTTGTCAAGGCAGATTTCAAAAATGGTCAAAATGTCAGAAATTCTGTTACCTGAACAAAAATCTGATAATACATAAATTGCATCTTGACAGCATGGAAATGTTGGTGATTTGTTTTTAACTCTAAGTGTTTTGCTTCCTAAGAGAAATTAGAATTCAAAATGTTCTCAAAAATTCAGTTTTTGGGATAAAATTT
Organism: Epinephelus cyanopodus; assembly: GCA_026686955.1. Classification (NCBI taxonomy): domain Eukaryota; kingdom Metazoa; phylum Chordata; class Actinopteri; order Perciformes; family Serranidae; genus Epinephelus; species Epinephelus cyanopodus. The sequence continues at coordinate 178,333 of CM048919.1, forward strand.
TGATATTTGCCAAACTTCATCAACTATGAATAATATATTTTCAGTTTTTTTCAGGAAGATTGAAAATGTATTTAGCAAGAATTTGATAGTATATGTTTACAGTACTGTTTACAGTCAAACATTTTGAAGTACTGTTGGGCTTAATTTTTGATAAATCAAAAATCCGAGAAACAAGTTTTGTGGAGGATGGTCTGAAGATGCTCTCTAGCAAGTTTGGTGACAATTGAGCAAAAATTGTGGGAGGAGATAGGTTTTATAAGTTTTACAGTCTTTGAAAAAAAACTGAGTGATGGACTTCATAATTTGAAATGAGTTTAAATGGACTAAGGTTTCAGCAGTATTGGGGCTACAGTTTGGTGAAAGTTTCAAAACTGTAGTATGTACTGTTGATTTTGTAGGTATTTTTGAAATGGGGATGGAAGAAGCAGAGCTTATAGGTTCCAACCCCAGTTTGCACAACACACAAGTACAAACTAACAAAGTACAATCAACACACTTAATGCTCTCAGTGCCCTCTTTCCAATTCCCTTCACTACTCTACAAACTCCTCCTTGCTATACAATTCTAGAATTTCCTTTTTGAACCTTCTTTTAAATTGCTTTAAATTTTTGCTTGTTTTGACCTCTTCAGACAAGCCATTCCACAGAGATGTTCCCTTAATTGTGATGCACATAGTTTTAAGCGTTGTTCTTGCTCCTTTTTGTTGTAATTTGTTTTTTCCCCACAGGTCATATCTCTTACACCCGTCCCTTTCACTAAAAAGGGATTGTAAATTGTATGGAAGCGAGTGGTTCTTTGCCCTGTAAATTATTTGTGCAGTTGAGAGATTGACCAGATCTGGTAATTTGAGAGAGGAAGCCCTCAGAAACAGATGGTTAGTGTGCTCATTGTACTTTGTGTTGTATATACTGACCTAATGGCTCTTTTCTGCAAAGTAACTAAAGGTGACAAATTTGTTTTATATGTATTACCCCAGACCTCCACGCAGTAGGACAAATATGGAAAAACAAAAGCATGATACAACAAAAGTAAAGAGTGGTTAGGATCTGCCTGGCCCTTCTCATGATACCCACACTCTTTGCCACCTTTGAGGAGATATGCATAATATGAGGTTTCCAGCAGTTTTTTTCATCAATTATCACACCCAGAAACATGTTTTGTTCTACTTTTTCAATAACATCGTCAATTATAATTTGCACTGGAATAGCTGTTTTACGTTTCCCAAATAACATGAGTTTTGTTTTGTTCAAGTTTAGAGATAATTTATTTGTGGTAAACCAAGTTTTCAATGTATTCATTTCATGTGTGATATCCTTCAAAAGCTGCTGTAAATTTTCCCCACAACATAAAATATTGGTATCATCAGCAAAAAGCACAAATTTCATGAGATTGGATACCTTGCAGATGTCGTTAATGTATAAATTAAATAGAATGGGTCCTAACACCGATCCTTGGGGCATCCCACATAGTATTCCCTAAGGGGTGAAACATGATCACCTATCTGGACAAATTGCTGTCTTTCTCCCAAATAACTTCTCAGCCATACTAATGGAATGCCCCTTATTCCATAATTCTCTAGCTTTCTTATGAGTATTTTGTGGTCTATGCTTTCTGTAAATCAATAAAAATGCCTATTACAAATTTTCTTTTATCGATACAGTTTGTTATTTCCTCAATGAGCTCCATTAATGCGAGTGAAGTTGATCTATTTTTTCTGAAACCAAATTGACAGTCAGAGAGGAGATTATGTTTCACAATAAATCTATTTAGTCTGGCAGCAAAAGCTTCTTTAAAATCTTCGAAAATTGTGAGAGGAGAGAGATGGGCCTATAATTTGTTAAAAGATGTTTATCTCCCGCTTTGACTAATGAAATTACTTTTGCTATTTTCATACTGTTTGGAAATCTTCCTGTTTGAAAAGACAAATTACAAATATGTGTAAATGGTTTTACAATACCTTCTATTACCCTTTTGACTATTGTCATATCGACTTCACTGGGGTCTGTGGAAGTTTTATTGTTGCAATTACCCACAATATCTATCAATTCAGTCTCATCCGTTGGGCTAATAAACATTGAATTTAGATTTCTGTCCATCAATAATGACCCATTGCCTTCTGCACCCCTTTCAACAATCTTTTTGGCCAGTTGTGGTCCAACGCCTACAAAAAATTTATTGAAGCTATCCACCACATCCTCCTTCTTCCTGATTGGAGTATTATTTTCACTGAAGTAGTCTGGATAGCTCTCCCCATTTGTCCCACTGATTATGTTATTAAGTACCTTCCATATACCATTAGTACTGTTTTTCTTACTTTCTATCAATTTAGCGTAGTAGTCCTTTTTACATGTCCTCATTAAGGTTGTTAATTTGTTTTTGTATTTTTTATATTTTAGTTCTGCGTCATTGGTTCTATGTTTAATAAATTGTCTATATAGGAAGTTTTTCTGTTTGCAAGCATTTATCAATCCTTTTGTGAGCCAAGGACAACTTGTTTAGCTATGCCTCTTAATTTGCATTCTGATTGGACAGTTTCTGTCATACAAACTTTTAAAGGTTTCAAGAAATGTATCATAGGCTATATCAATATCATTTTCATTCAAGACTGGATCCCAGTTTTGCGCTAATAGGTCAGTTTTAAATGCATTAATAGACTCATCTGATCTTATTCGCGTATATTTGACATTACTTGTATCGTTAGTCTTTCTACAATTAATATCATATACAGCAAAAACAGGTAAATGGTCGCTAGAGTCATTGAAAAGAAACCCACTGGTAGTATTATTATGCAGAATGTTGGAAAATATATTATCAATTAATGTAGCGCTTTGGGATGTTATCCTGCTGGGTCTTGTAATTAGTGGAAAGAGACTAATAATGAACATTGTATCTAAGAACTCTTCTGTTGGTTTGTGTTTTTTGGCATTCAAAAGATCTATGTTATAATCCCCACATATTAAAAGATCTTTTGGGGTGTTTAAGGAAAACAACTTTTCCATCCATTCCTTAAATGTCTCAACATTTGCTCCTGGTGCCCTATAAATACAACTCACAATGATGTTTTTTCTTTTTTCCATACATATTTCCACTGTTATAGATTCAAATATTTCTTCCACAGCCAATGACATATTCTCTACCACTTTATAATCAAGGTTTTTATAAATGTAAATTGCAACACCACCACCTTTTTTATTTTGTCTATTTGTATGAAACATTTCATACCCATTCATTATGAAATCAGTACCTTTACTTGATTTTAGCCAGGTCTCAGACATAGCTATTACATTAAATGGCGAGTTAAATTGGTCCAGACAATTCCTTATTGAGTCATAATTAGCGTAGAGGCTTCTGCATTTGAAGTGTATAAGTGACATTTTATTTTCCAACTTAATCAACTATTGAAATTCATTTCTGTATAATATCTACAATTATTACTTACATTTGCAAAGAAATTATTATCTGGATCAATTTCCTCCACCACATTATGAGTTTTATAGTCTGTGTACAAAAAGGTTTCAAGTTCAGTATTGTTCTGCCAAGTTGTTTCATTTATGGTATAGTTCCCATGTATGGGAGTAAGGCTACAATCAGCAGTGGAAATCACATTCTACCTGGATTACAAGTTAAAGAGAGTATTATTTGTCCAGTCCCAGTTTGCCTGTGATTGAGAATATGTGGTGCTCATGCAAATTTGACATAACTGTTCTGCTTAAGACATAATTGATGGATGCATGGGGAAATTCCACTTTCTAAATTTCAGCAACTGGTGTCTTTAGTGTTCGAATACTTAAAAACTGTAAATGAAATAAGTTAACAGTGGTGAACACTTGACTGTATCACCTTTAGTGTAAGTATATTATCAAAAGGTAAATTCATAAAATCAGATGTGTTGTTGAGCTCAATGTACTGCAGTGTGATTTTTTTTTGTAAAGATTACATTTTGTTTTTAATGATCGTTTTTCCAACTGTGTCAACATTTGAGAAATTGGAGTTTTGTTAAATAGGCTACTGTTCTATCATCACTTGCAGGAGTGAGAAATATTGTAGTAGTTAATTAGTACTGTTAATTTATTATGTTGATCTGTTCTATACAACATCTATTGCACGTCTGTCCATGCTGGAAGAGGGATCCCTCCTCAGTTGCTCTTCCTGAGGTTTCTACCATTTTTTTTTCCCCCCGTCAAAGGGGTTTTTTGGGGGGAGTTTTTCCTTATCCGCTGTGAGGGTCCAAAGGACAGAGGGATGTTGTATGCTGTAAAGCCCTGTGAGTCGGCCTCACTTGACACATAGTTCCGGCTCTGGAACCCAAGTCCTTGAAAGGGGTTGGACTCTGTTCTTTTGCCCTGGATATCGCAAGGCTCTCCTCTGCTACATTGTGTGGACATCAGGGGCAGTGCCTCTGGAGTGGCAGACCAGGGTGGTGGTCCCCATCCTCAAGAAAGGGGACCAGAGGGTGTGTTCCAACTACAGGGGGATCACACTCCTCAGCCTACCTGTTAAGGTCTACTCCAGGGTGCTAGAGAAGAGGGTCTGGACGATAGTTGAACCTCAGATTGAGGAGGAGCAATGTGGTTTTCGTGTGGTTCACACACACATACACACACACACACACACATTTATACACAATATAAAAGTACTTGAAGGGTGATTGTTCAGGGCTGTTTCCAACTGATTTGCTGTGTAGACTAGTATACTGTTGTATGCTAAAGTTCTGCAATTAAAGTAACCCCGTTGGCTGTAATTTTTCTCCGTGGTTCTCCGAGTCTCTTAATGTTAGTGTTTGCTGAAGTTGAGCATTTTCCTTACATAATTGCCGTCACGAACAGTCGTCTCTGAAGGGAGGACGGCAGTTAGTGGTAACTCCAAGCAGCATCCTGCCTGCGTGGGGTGACAGGCGTGCCAGACAAAAGTTAAGGACTTTTAAAACTCCTTACACAAATTCTGAATTGGCTAAGATAAAAACACCCTAAAAATCTAAATCACTGTGTGCGGCTGGGTGCGCCAAGAGGTCCCTCGCAGACAGAGAACTTGTCGGGGGAAAGGAGAGCAAAGGAGAAAAGAGAGCCAGACTTCTGTGCACAGAACAGCTGCTAAGAGACAAGCTGATCTTAAAAGAGTGAATAAAAAATACAATTATGAGTGATTGGCATTGTGTCAATTCAAAGAGCAGTTGGGGAACAGACAATTGGTCAAGCCTGAGGGGGGCCAAGACATGTGTTGGAAGTCTGAGAAGAGAGACTTCAGGTCCAGAGGGACCCAGAGGCGAGTCTAGAGAAAGACTGCGCAGACTTTGTCAGGTTTTAGTGAAACCCGAGGCTTCTTGCTATTTCTGGCAATCGGAGAAATAGCTGGCTGGGGAACAGACGATTGGTCAAGCTTGTGGGGGGGCAAGTCGTGTGTTAGAAGTCTGAGAAGAGAGACTTCAGGTCGAGAGGGACCCCCAGAGTAAATCCTGAGGGATTTAAAATGGTCTAAGAGAGACCAGGTTTAGAATCCACAGGGACTTAAGAGTTAGTTTTAGGCAAGTCTAGAGAGACCAAGATCCCATGTCCAGAGGGATATAGTTTAGATAGGGAATTTTATGCGAGTCTAGAGAAAGACTGCACAGACTTTGTCAGGTTTGAGTGAAACCTGAGGCTTCTTACTATTTCCGGCAATCGGAGAAATAGATATCCCTACTTTATAGATATCCCTACTTTGACAGTTTTGAGTGAAAACTCTGGCCGAGGTTCAGCAGTAAGAATTAGTGGCATTAATTGATGACTCCAAATCCAGAAAGGGTGCCATACACATATGATTATTATCACACATGTATACTGCCAGATACTAATATATACTTTCAACATATTGTACCACAGATATTACTACTTTCATGAATGTTGTTGTAAGCTACTGTCATTACCATCTGTCCTGCATCTCTCTCTCTCTCTCTCTCTCTCTTTCACTCTCTTTCCCTCTCTCTCTTTCTGTCTCATTGTGTCATACCGATTACTGTTGATTTATTATGTTGATCTGTTCTGTACGACATCTATTGCACGTCTGTCCTGGAAGAGGAATCCCTCCTCAGTTGCTCTTCCTGAGGTTTCTACAGTTTTTTTCCACGTTAAAGGGTTTTTTTGGGGAGTTTTGCCTTATGCGCTGTGAGGGTCCAAAGGACAGAGGGATGTTGTATGCTGTAAAGCCCTGTGAGGCAAATTGTGATTTGTGATATTGGGCTTTATAAATAAAATTGATTGAATTGATTGAAGAGATAGGAGCGCCGAGAGAGGCAGTTAAGCTCCTATGAACCAGGAAATGGTCTGAAGAGATGAGATCATAAGCTGATACAAACAATAAAATATATAAAAAGGCCTATAAGCAGAGAAAATATAAAGGAATCCAGCTGGAATAAAATACAGATACGACCAGTATTATTAGGAAAATAACAGGAAAATTACAATTTGTGGGAAAAAAAAGAAAAAGGCTGCGGCCGAATATAGAAATCACCTCATGCGCATGAATCCAAATTGAACAATCTAAAGATACAAATTGAGAATAAGCCAACGCATTTTTTGTGTGTGTGGAAAACTGTCTACTTGAACGTCATATGTAATACTGTGAAATTGTTCGAACGGTGTGTTGAGCTCATGTGTGAATGTGTGAAGTGAAACATAAAGCGCTGTGTAGATTTGAGGCACAAGTGTGATAACTGAATGTATGGACTGCAGTATGTGTATGTGCCTTTACATGTGTGTGTAAGACTCTGGGCTGAACGCCAAGAGCGCCAAGCAGAAGGGAACTGTTAACCCTTAGGTGCGTGGTATCTCAGAGAAGCATAGCAAAGCTGTGTCCAGAGTGTGAATGTGTTTGTTTTGAAGAAAGACAGAAGAGAGTGTATCTGAGACAATAGCAAAGTTGGGATTTGCATTGTGTTGAGAGGTGAAGATTGGTGTGTGGTGTCTGAGCAGAGGCTAAAAGAGAGAAAGGAATAAGAAAGTGTGTTATTTGTCTGTGGCTGGAAAAGAGAAGGAGAAAGTGTGTTTGAGGAAATAGTTGCATAGAGAGTTGGATTTGTAGGGAGATAAGTGATCACATAGATAGCTGAGAACAAACTGAAGCTGTAATCGGCCAGGAAACTAAGGGGGGAGGAGCCTGGGGACACAGACACAGACTGTCTAAAAATAGTTTAGGTGCACCACAGCATAGTCCGCTCCCAGCCCCTCCTTTCGAGAGCACAAGCAAAAGTTTAAATGTTTTTCTTTTTTTCAACACATAAGAACACAAATTTAGATAAAACAATTGCACTACAATCTGAAACAATGCACCCAACACCAATAGCTCTGGTAGGACATTTTGAAAAACATTCAGAAAATTTCAGAGAAATGGGAGAAACGAACCAAGGGACTAGAATACCCTTGGCCAAAGGGAGGCACATTTGACATGATGGTTTGTGAGAGTATGGAAATCAGAATAAGAGACTACAAACCTAAAGACAAATCAGAGACACGTCAAGAAAAGAGAGAATTGGAATTGAAACTTTTGAAGATGTTCACTACTTTAAAAAAACAGACAGATATAATAATAAACATTATATATATATTGGGCTTTATAAATAAAATTGATTGATTGATTGATTGATTGATATATGGCTCCAATCTTAATAAAGGGGACCCAGGGACATTATATCCCGTGGCAGACCCTCGATCTGAGTGGCCTGGTCTCCAGACTCCCTGATATTCACAACGGGGCCTCAAAGTGGATCAGACCTTTTGAGGAAGCTACCATTGGCAAATTGTTGGCTTTGGGGGATGTGAAGGTGGTGTGGGCTCAGACTCTCGGAGCCTCGGCAATGGAGAACATGTTGAAGCACAATGAGTGTGAGTGGATGATAAGTCCCACGGCTGATGGGACTGAATTTGATGCCTATCGTGGGAAACTGTGGGCTGCATTGGGGAGAGAGTACATATAGCGCCCCTTTGGTCGAAGCGGTATGACACCCACAGCCTGGTGTTGTAAAGCCAGCAATTACCGCATGCATTTGTTTTGGAGAGCGAGAGGATTAACTAACATCAGGTCAGTCCAAATAATTAGTAGAGACAGCAAAATTACTCAGTAAATTCTCTTGACGTGTTTCTGTTCTGATCTAATCTAATCTGTGTATTTTGAGCTACTAAGGCTACCGTAGTAGTGTGAGCCTCAAGTAGTTATTCTGGGTAATGTAGTAACCGTTGTTGTGCTACTGAGAAACAATGAGAAGCAGCCGTGTACGTTCGGTGTAAGGAGAAATAAACAGTTAACAAGTCATCTGCTGAGTTCGCATTATTATGTGAAAAGAATACTCCGACAATTTGGGAGTTATGCCCAATTTATGTCGTATTCTGGTTTTCTGACTTCCGCCGTGTGTCCGACCCGAGCTAGGCTACGCTAAACAGCCATATAGAGAAAGGCTTTTTTGTCGCTGTATGCGGATCTTCAAGGGGGGTTGATATGAACTAGGGACAGTTTTATTAATGGTAAAAAGTTCCGCACAGCTGCTTTAAGCATGTCATTGTTATCAACAACATGCCCTTTTTGCCTCTCTATTTGTGTACTTTCTACATAAAACATGTTATGTTTGAGAGGATACCAGTATACATTATGGCTGTCAGCATCACAATGTGATTAATGTCCCAAAATAACACAATATATTTCTTTATTGCATTAATTGCATGCTGCTATTTTGTCTCTTCGACACACCATCACTTGCAGTCAAGCTGCCACAGCAGTTTCGTGGACCCCAGTTTATGGACAGTAAGGCCTTACTGCACATTTGAATGGCTCCTTTCATTTTAAACATATCCCAGATGACATAATTGATAGTCAAAACTAATATGCACCTTGTGTCAAATGGAATTAAAATATCATTCAAGTACTGAGTTTGAGCTACTACCTACAAGCTAAGCATACAGTTGCAGGTAATCAGACTGATGTAAATAGGCAACCACATCACCAAAGATGGCAAAGCACAATATTTTGGAGTGAGCGAATTACCACAGACCTGTGGATGAAACTAAATCCCTAGCCGCTAGGCTAATTTGTGCAATGTGAAATGCTATAGGCTTGTGCTAATAACATTAGCATGTTGCATTAGTTGGGAAAATGTGTCCAGCAAAGGACAAGTGTTTTGTCTGTGAATCTTGCATGTTATAATGCAGTCAACTTATGTACTTGTGTTGGAAATTGTGGCTATTCAGCCATGTTTATTGTGTGTCTAAGGTGTGTTTTCTGAAGTCAGACTTAAGGGCACTTCACAGAAACCCCAGCCACTAGTGTTTTGGAAATGTGCAGTGCGACACAGACCCACCACCACACAAGTGTATTATGTATTAAAACGACGTCCTCAAGTTGGCATGTTGTAACCAGTCATATGTCTTACCACCAGGGAAACAATAGTTTCAAGTATACAGGACCTGTATTAATCAGAGAATGCAAATTCTTTGAAACTCCTGAAATGTGCAAATGTCACCTTAACCAAAGATTGGATGTCAGTTAATAACCAAAATTATATCAGCATAACCACACTTTCTGCACTAATTGCACAGAGTAACTGGAGCAGTGTAATCCTCTCAGAATGACACAAGTACACATAAAACCCCACTGTATTTGACAGAATCAGCACTTTGAAGAGTTGTCTCCTACCTTTAAGTCATGGATTCAAGACCACACTGTTGTAGCAGTGCAGCACCAATTTTCTTTCAGTTTCTTGAAAAGTCTTAAAATAATGAAATTGCCAGTGCCATTATGTTGACCCTGTCCACAGTCTTACACATGCTTTTTTTTTTTTTTGTCTTCGTTGATTTTCTGCTGCTGTAATGACTCGCATGAATCAGTAAAGAGTGATCTTAATCTTACCCTACTACTTCAGCCATACATAGTGTCTAAAGTAACACAACCGTCACTAGTCTCTCTGCTTGCCATACGTCAGTACCCTCTGCCCAGTCCCAAGCTAACCCAGCCCTAACCCTACACTCTTGTACCCCCAACCCCCTTTGAGGTCATTGGGTTTATCCCCAGCTCAGCTCGTCATACTGATGGACAGGGGCAGTTGCGTTTCCTGGCTCCAAATCAAGGCCAGCACTGTCTGAGAGACAACACTCTATTCAATGAGGGGGTCCATTCCACAGGGGCGAGCTGGGAGTTATTCAATCCACTGCTGCCTCTCTCTCTCATGGTCCTGCCTATACAGCACACACACCACACACACACACACACACACACACACACACACACACACACACACACACACACACAGAAAGAGAGAGGGGGAAAGAGTCATGTGGAGCTTTTCATCTGTCCTATTTAGATAAATATTAGGAGCCTAGAACAATAAACAGCAGCTCCACCAAGCTCAGTGCAATACATGTTCTCTCAGTCCCACAAATATTCCATCCACTCTGGCAGCAGCCATTTATCTGCATAATGATGCAATCATCTCATTTAAGGCAAATTTCACGCAGACATACTTTCATCCAATACACAGTACTGTCATCCAGGGACAGACTTTGACTTAGCCAACAATCGGTGCGCAGAAACTCATCAACCCCTTGCACAGGAGTCACAATAGTTTAATCATGACTCATGATACTTATATTTATTAATATTACTGCTGCATGGGGCATTTTACAGCTAAAATGTTTAAAGTGGAGCTGTTTTAACTACTGTAATCATTATTTTATTTCATTTCATTTTTTGCATTGTAATGAGCAACACAAACTGGGTATAGATAAAAATGTAGCAACCTGCAGGGATTAAAGTTCTCCGTCTCTAGACGGATTTCCGTCAGTTAGAAAAAGAGGGAGGAAAAAAAAGTTGCATGTGCATTTGTTGTGATTCAGTTTTGACTATCCAATTAATGACGCTGTTGTAAACCAATAAAGCCAGCCAGAGCCTTGTTATTAGTCAATCATGGATCTGTAGTAACTTCTCACGGCAAAAATAGAAGTCCTGCGTATCTGTTGCGGAGGCTTCCGGACTGCCGGAGCTGAGACGGAGCCGGAACGCAGCACAGCCGCAGCCGGTGGAAACACACACATTGACTAGAATTGAATCTAATTGGCTCCGCTGCCGTGCCGGACCGCAGACGCAACCAGCACGCATCTGGTGGAAATTGCTGGAGCAGGCTTGAGCTCCAGCATCATGGGCAGCAGCCCGCTGGAGGTTCTCCGCTCTGGTGTTTAAAAAAAAAAAAATAAAAATACGAACGAGTCCACTGGTATGAGGGGACAATGTAACCAGAAAATAAAAAATAAAATAAAAAAAGCACCCCCTCCTCAGCTGGCTGGAGGAGAAGCGGGTTTTGGTGCCTCTCGCTGCGACGGCGCACAGATGAGTGAAGAAACGTCCCCTCGCGTCATGACACGGCGGCGGCAGCGGTCCGGTAGGCTCTCCGGGCTCCGGGCCGGCCCGTGCCTCGGGTCCCGAGACGCGTCGGCTGCTTCGCTACAACAGTGGCGAGACACTCATTCAACTCGCCACCCGCGTTCCCACGGCGCAGTCGCCATAGCAATCATTAATTGTTCTGTTTATAGTTGTTCTGTTCTGTTGAATAAAACCTGCACAGAAAAGATTTGTAGATGGTTAATTAGCCTATTTGTTTGACTACATTACAAACTGAGTCAAGCCCTGCAAAAAGTATCAGTTTAATTGAATAGATCAAAACATTTAAATTAAAAGCAAACACCAATAAATAAACCGCTCAAAATCACCTTGATCCTATGCTATTGGTCTTGAATATTTAAGTAGTGTAGGTTTAAGTGTTCTTACAACTTAAATGCTGTATTAGAGAAACTGAAGGGCTAATACAGCATTTAACCTTTTTACTTGAAAGCTTTGGGAAACTATTGCACGGCAGAAAAGGGGTCATTCTTAAAGTGTGGTGCAGCCTATTGTGGGGGAATATGAACTGGCTTTAATCCCTGCAACCTGAATAACATTTGCTAACATCAGCCCTAGCAAGCGACTCTCTTTCTCCCTCTCTCATGTTCCATACTTACTTGCCCTGTACCTGACTGTGGACTTCCAGCAGCTCGTCTCTCTACCATGCTGAGGCTGTACAGCTGTCTGGCTCCCGCAAGTCCCAGCCTCAGCACTCACTTCTTCACTCACTTCTTGGATGCTGGTAATTTTAACGTGAACTTGTGCTGCCAACCTGATTGAACAGAAATACGTGAAATAACCACAACCTCTTAACACCACATTCCGTGGTGGCAGCACGTAATGGCGTGAAATTATGTGCCGGTACCACGGAAACAATGCCAATGTAAAGTCAATTAGGATCCTTTTTCGTGGTGGACACACGGATTCCCTGATTCAATAACGTTACGTCAACCTCGTTTTCCTTAATGATATATTTAACATTCCTGTATACACACAAAAACACGGAAGTGTCCTTGATAACTCAACAATATGACAGTAAAATAAATTTCTATTTAAAATAAATTAAATGTATTTTGCCAGCTTTTGATAGCGTAGGGCTTTAAGAGCATTGAGCTGTGGGCGGATGGGGCGCATTCCTCTACTGTTTTGTAGCTACTGTCTGCCATGTGTGGGCTTCATTTCATTTCAGATTGTCGTCCGTCTGCCATAACCCAATCCAAACGGCACTAAGAAATAATTAAATAAGAAAAAAATAAGGCTGAGCATGGAAGAACCAGAGAGGAAACACCATCACATGGAGGGAGGTGGCCGCGGCGGCAACCCAGCCACCCTCCACTCCACCAGGGGAGAGGGGACCCCAAGCCAGCACCACAGAACCCCCCCCCCTGTAAATAGATTTTAAAATTTCAATATAATTTTTATATTACTTTTGCTTATTTCATTATTCTTATTATTGGTGTACTTTTTAGTGGTATTGTATTGTCTGAAGATGACTCATTGTAGTAACTATCTACAGTAAAAAAAAGAAAAAAACAAGCAAAGAAACAAAGAAAAATCATTTTTTACACTGGGCCTTCAGAGTGCTCTCTGAAACTACACCTGACATGGCTTGTGTCTAAAAAAATAAAAAAAATCAAAACTTTGTTATACAGCTAAACCAAATACATCAATGGAAAGGTCTGAACCTGGACAGTAACATATGTCAGTATGAAGATTCTACATGGCTCCTGCTTTCAGCCATTCACCTTTGAACCTTGACCTCAGTGCATGTTTGAGGGCTTATAACTCAGCAACAAAAGGGGGTACAGACATGGGACCAAATGTTATAGAGAGCTCTTGGCCTCAACTATCATGTGAGTGTAGTCAACAACTGGGGGTGCTGTCAGATATGGGTAAAATATGGATAAAATTAATTTTCACCCATTTAGAAATTAGATATTTAAAATCCGATTACACAAGTGTATTTACCATTCCCTTAAAGTCCACAGTGTACTCTCAATTCAGTGTTTACAACTTCCAAATCTAGGAAAAACACTTATTTTTCAAAAACTACAATTCCTGGGGCCGCGCCATGGAGTTTGATACATATCAGCAACATTGTTGTAGTTCTTCTGATTTGCAAAGTAGGGTTCTAAATAGGATTGTAAAAAGATATATCTACCCAATATATCTAATATCTAAAGTTCAAAAACTTCCAGCGCACACTAGAATATCACGATTGACAGAGTTTATTCATAAACGTTTAAAAACAAAAGGAGCGAACAATGCGTTTTACATGTTGCTTCATCAGATTCGCTCTTGATTGTCATCAGGTGTGTGCTTAAATAGTCAGGGCAAGTAACAACCAGACAATCAATCAGTCAATCAATGACAAATAAAAACAAAATACATAACCTAGCTGTAATATTAAAGGGAGAGTACATACAATATAAATAGAAATAGATATCAAAACAGTGATAGTATTTCATTATTTCAGTAACGAGGGGACCGACCCAGCCATGGGTTGTTTTAACCCAGCAGGGTTGGGTTATGTTTTCTACTCAAAAAATGGGTTAAAATGACCAGGTTGTTGGGTTAAAGCTACCCAAAGGTGGGTTGAAAAAAATACTACCCAAAATCTGGGTTATCACTTATTCCATTTAAATCTACTTCTGCATTAAGAAATGAATTTATGAAATTAAATTATTAAATGATGAAGAAAGTACATCATGTCTCAGATTATTTTATTGTAACAAGCAATAATGTATGAAAATACATGTAAAAAACAAACAAAATCTGTAATATAAAAAATAAATACAATAAATAAATAAATAAAATAAATATTATTAATTTCACATTCATGTTCAACATGAGAAACTTTTGTCAAACAATTTCATTTATTTCTTTTTTTTTTTTTTTTTAAAAAGTTTTTCTATGGACACAAAGATGTTATCATGTAGGGAGTAGCCAACTTTAAAATCTAGAATACGTACTTAAATCATGAATTTTTGAACAATGTAACCAGGGAGTAGCCAACTTTAAAATCTGGCAAACGTACTTAGATCGCAGCTTACTGAGCTCTCATTAACTTTATGGCATTTGATTCATGTCCTGGGATGTTGAAGATGACTGTCTGTATGAACTCCCATACCTGGGCATATGGTTTTGGGCAAGAGACATCAAACACAAAAAATGCCTTGAAACACCCATCGACTGCACCCAGAAGAGATGGGTGCTCCATGGCTGTCCCATTTATGATTACAAATGCTTGGGAACACTGATGCTCTTCCCCCAGCATGAGGACATGTGTGTATGCCACTCTGTTGTTGCTCCGCTCAGGTAGCCCACCATGTTAGTTCCAATCTAAAAAAACAAAACAAAACAAAAACAAACAAAAAAGAAAAAGATTAACTTCATTAATCTGATACAGGACCTTGTTCTAACTGAACCTCAAAACTGAGTTTTGCATACCAGTATACTACTTTTTTTATTAATGTGCCTGCATGATCCAACAATCGCTTCAGTGTGTATGCCAGTGGTTCTAAAACTGTGGGAGCCACTGGTTAGAGCATAGAGCCACTGTAGGCTGAGCGTAGATGACCAGTAAAAAATATGGAATCAAACTGAGTTGAATGAATATGATTTATGTTGGTAAAGTAAACAAATAAACAAAGTTTGCTGATGCCATCATGGTGACCTTTATTTCACTAAAATTTGATGATTTTTTTTTTTTTAGTCACTTTCCAAATTATTATTAATGACTGATAAAAAATGTGGGGTGTGGGACGTGAACTTTTTTTGGCTTCTGAAGGGGGGTATGCCAGAAAAAGTTTGAGAACCACTGGTATATACCAATTGACCAAAACAGTGAATACTACTTTGGAGCAAGATTCGTAACAAGGTTTGTCGTAGGCAACTGGACTTGATAGAGTTCTTGAAGATGTTTCACCTCTCATCCAAGAAGCTTCTTCAGTTCTAACTGACTGGTTTGGGAGCTCAGGTATTAAACCTCTGTGTGGTCGTCAACACCAAGAGGGGCATGTGACTCATGAGCCCGCTCTTCCATTGTGTGAACCTTGAGGATCACCTTGGGGGGAGGTGTGAGTGAGGGTGCTTTTCATTTGGTAAATTGGTCTCCTTGTCTCCGCCACTCGCTCACATGAAAGAGGGATGCGAGGAAGAGACGCCAGGACGGAGGAGACGAAACTCCGAAATGAAAAATCCTTGGCTCCTTTTAGCGTCAGTCTGAAGTGACGTCAATTACTAATGATGAGCTGATAACAGCTGTATCAGCTGTCAGACTGACTGACATGAATTTCCACAGAAACACTTATGTAAGAACAATTCCAACACCTGACAGTATTTGATTAGATCTGTAAAGTGTTTAAAATACATCATTAGTAGTAGTATTCTCCCTGATGTTGATTTCAATCATCATTTAATAATTTATAAATTATATTGGCTATGGATCGGTGATATTTGTTTACTTATTTATTTACTTGCATCATTGTCATCTGCACAATGAGAATGTTTGTCGATTTTACTGTAAAATTAAAAAACAAAACAAACAAACTGCAGCTTAGTGTGATGTCACAACTCTCTACAATGAAATTAACTTATAGTGTTACATGCCGACACATGACAGCGCATTATATCACATCTCATAATCTCTGAATCATCTCTGTACCAGACGACTTTTCATCCAGTTTGTGTCATTTTTCAGAACATGCCGTGATTTGCAGTCTAACAATACTAACAACACTTATAATCAGTTATTTCTTCATGATCTCTTTGTGACACCAGAGGTCATAAATATTCAATCAGAATCCTTAATAGGGCTGGGTGATAAATCAATTTTTATTGATTAATTCGAATTTGTAGTTTAGGCCTATTTGTTTTAATGAAAATCGAGTTTCTATTTAAAATCCGCCACCGCCGCTCCACGCTCCAAAGGTCATAAATATTCGATCAGAATCCTTAATAGGGCTGGGCGATAAATCAATTTTTATTGATTAAGATTTAGAACCACTGGCATACACACTGAAGCGATTGTTGGATCATGCAGGCACATCAATAAAAAAGTAGTATACTGGTATGCAAAACTCAGTTTTGAGGTTCAGTTAGAACAAGGTCATGCATCAGATTAATGAAGTTAATCTTTTTCTTTTTTGTTTGTTTTTGTTTTGTTTTTTCAGATTAGAACTAACATGGTGGGCTACCTGAGCAGAGTACCCATATGTCCTCATGCTGGGGGAAGAGCATCAGTGTTCCCAAGCGTTTGTAAGCATAAATGGGACAGCCATGGAGCACCCATCTCTTCTGGGTGCAGTTGATGGGTGTTTGGATGAGAGGTGAAACGTCTTCAAGAACTCTATCAAGTCCAATTGCCTACGACAAACCTTGCTATGAAAGCCATGACCTAGATGACTGAGGCTCCATGACACCCGGGGGCCGAGTCGCGTAGGGAGACTTGGCCCCCGTTTTTAACTGCTTGCAGTTCTAGTTATTATTATTATCATTATTATTATTATTATTATTATTATTATTATTGTTCTTTTTCCTCCAAGTGAATTGCCTTTTTGGGAGGCTTAACATACCCGAAAACTCATGAAACTTTGCACACATCTCAGAACTGGTGAAAAATTTGATATTTTAAGGGTCTCATGCGCTGGTTCCAAAAAGTGTCTCAGTAGCGCCCCCTACAAAAGTTTGAGGAAACAGCCCCCGAAGCTAGTTTAACCTAAATATATGAAACTTGGCAGACTTATGTAATGCTTAGAGACGTACAAAAAAGCCTCTTGGAAGCATCCTCTAAACCCAACAGGAAGTCGGCCATTTTGAATTTACTGTGCAATTTTAATGCATTTTTGGCCATTTCCAGGGGTCCTAAATGAACGAACTTGTTCTACACATTTCATCTGATGGACTTCAAACCTTGGTCTGTCCCATCCCAAGACCTTGAACATGAAAAGTTATTAAAAGCTTGAGTTTTCGTCAATGCGTGTGACCGTGGGATGGCGTCAAAGTTAGGGGTCTCGCCACTAAACAGGAAGTAGTTTATAACTACAGGATACATGGTCCAATCTTGCCCAGAATTAATGATAGTCCCGCCCTGAACACATCTATATGTAAATAATTAGAGATTAACATAGCGCCCCCTACTGGCAACGGGAAATGTCATGTTTTAGACTTTAATGTATATCTCCTACAGACTAGACCAGATCCACTTCAAACTTGGTGAAAAAAGTCACGTTGATGACGCTTTATTGTGGAAACTGTGAGTTTTCGTCGAAGGGCGTGGCCATGGCCTGGTGGCGATCTTTGATGTTTCGCCGTGATGATAAACATTGCTACAACTTGACTCCACATGGGAATATCTTGCCAAAACTTCACACATATGATGGCAATCCAGACCTGAACACATCTACAGAGGAATTTTGAATCACCGCCATAGCACCACCTTCTGGCAACAGAAAGCTACTTTATACATTCTTTGATGTCCCGCTTCTAGCAGGTTAATCAGACCCACCTCAAACTTGCTGGTCTAAGTCCTTAGACCTTGATGATGCTTAAAAATGAAGCTTTTGAGTTTTCATCAAACGCTGTCACCGTGGCGCCGCCTTTTTCGTCATCAAACACGATGTTGTCTTGAAGGGACAAGGGATGCTTGAAAATTCACCGAACGTGGCGTACACATCACAGGTCACAAGTCCTGTTGTCTGATGTGATTTTAGTGCTTTGATGCACCAAGATGGCTCAACAGCGTCCACTACAATGTTTCAATTAAGCAGCCCCCAAAGCTGGTTTGACCTGGATGTATGAAACTTGGTAGGCACCTGTAACACTCTGTTACGTACAAAAAAGCCTCTTGGAGCCATGCTCCAAACCCAACAGGAAGTTGGCCATTTTGAATTTACTTGTGCCACTTTTGTGCATTTTTGCCCATTTCCAGGGCTTGTAAATTAACAAACTTGTCCTACAGATTTAATCAGATTGGCTCCAAATTTGGTGTATGTAAGCATGACTATGTTGTGACCAAAAGTTATCACAGGATTTGCCCAATGTTAAATGGTGTGCCAGCTGCCGAGCGTTGAATCTTGAGGTCTCGCCATGAAAAACGAAATTGCTGTAGCTCTGGCATAAATGGTCCAATCTCCATCAAACTTCAAATGATTCATATTAGTCCCGCCCTGAACACATTAACATAACCATATTTCCTGATACTCATTGTGCCACCTAGTGGTGACAGGAAATATGTCTCATCAAACACTTATGTTTCGATTTATCTGAAAGTTGCATGCTGTGGTGTGTATTTGATGTATAAAAACATGATGTATAATTAGTGCACACTCCAACTCCCCCTCGTGGAATGAGGATGTGATACAAAATGTGAAATTTGTCATTCCAGCACTGTAACAAGGATAGGCCTAGTTGCTCTTGCATGCGATGTCTAACTTTGAAAGAAATGAACTGACGTGTCAAAACGCATCCTGCCCACCCCCCTGATTTGCGTGACGGTGCGAGGGCCCGTTCTTGCTGCTTGCAGCTTTAATTATTATTATTATTAATATTATTACGAACATGTAATCTCCAATTTGGTTCCTTTCCCAAATTCACAAACTCACCAAAATTGGCACATGCGTTTGGTCTGGCGAAAAATTTGATATTTTAGCAGTTCTGTATGTGGATGGGGCCAAATGGCGCCATAGTGCACCCTAGAAAATTTCGTGCCTCGAGCCCCGCCAGTGAGTTTCACCTCCACACATGAAAATTGGTAGACTAATAGAACACACGAAGACGCACAAAAAATCCTCTTGGACCCATGACGTAAACCCAACAGGAAGTCAGCCATTTTGATTTGAATTTTTGACATGTTTGAACACACTCCTCCTCGGGATTTCGTCTGATGGACTTTAAATTTGGTACAGATCATCCTGAGAACATGCTGATCAAAAGTTATCAAAAACTTTTCTCTGTGTCAAGGGGGTGGCCACTAGGGCGTGACAAACTTGGGCCACTTTTTGCTTTCTCGCCATCGAAATTCGAACGGACCTCATGCCCACAAACTTAATCTCAGCAGCTTCAAACTTGCTGGACATGATGATGGCTCCGCCCCAAATGCCCAGATATGTTAATATCCCACCTGACTTATAGCGTCCCCAGTGGTAACAGGAAGTGACCAGTTTTTACTTTAACATGTACTGATGCCACAAACTTGACCGCATCAACTTCATTCTACTTCTAACTGTGCATTCACACCAAAAGCGTCATGAGCGCCAGCGGTCGCTCAGGTCACTGGCATTGCACTGCCTGGCAGCTCTGGCAGGGCTTGCAGAAGGCTGCCAAGGGGCGGGGCTTTCAAGCTGTGCTGCAGATGTGTTGTGTGCATTCTAGTTAACCCACCTGTTCACCCAGCTTACATTTTATGTCCCTTGCATTTCAACACAAGCCTATTTTACTTACCAGACAAACCAACAATTTAAGATACTCTTTACCAGGCATCTGACTTCTTCTGGATAGCTCTGTAAATAAACATAGACACATCATATAGCTCCTGGATACCAGAGACCGCCACAATCAACTTCTCCATTTTCATCTTGTCTTTCTTTTTCTTTCACTGTCCCGCCTAGAATATTCACGGTCTGCGATTGGCTGCTGCTTCGGCGGCGGCGCTGCTCATTTGCATAAAGTTGAGCTTCTCTCAACTTCACAGTGACGTTCCGGTCGCTGGCATCGCGTTGCTCGCTGCCAACGACACTCCAGACGCCCTAGCAAGCGAAAATGAATAGCTGCTGGTCTCTTACGACGCTCATGACGCTTTTGGTGTGAATGCACAGTAATGCATGCAGAACAAGTTGGTGAAGCTACCTTATGAAAGCTGTGAAGCTATGTCTAATGGTGTCCCTGTGGCGGCGTAGCAACTATCGATCCCTTGCCACTAAATACGTTTGGGTTTTTGATGGCTTCAATGGCCTCATCTCCTCATGAAAATTAATACACAGGTCAAGAACTGTGAGCTCTTGCATCTGATAAGGGGCATCGCCCACTGGGGGGACAAATGCATCTATAGCGCCTCCTTGAAATTTTCAAAAATCCCTCCCCACAGGGTTTTTTTTTTTTTGAAGTAGGAAGATGAAAATTTGTACATATATGTATGGTGCCCAGATGCACAAAAAAGTCTCTGTCACCAGTGGTCTACTTCAAACAGGATGTTGCCAATTTTGATTTAAACTTTTCATTTTGGTAGTGATTTTGTGATTTCCACAACTGTGTATTTTAACGAACTCCTCCTCCAGATTTTGTCCAATCAACTTCAGATTTGGTACAGATCATCCTGAGACCATGCTGATCAAAAGTTATTAAAAGCTTTTCTTTATGTCAAGGGGCATGGTGGCTATGGCGCCGCCCTCGCCATCAAATACGTTTGGCTTTTTGATGGCTTCAGCGACTTTATATCCTCATAAAAATTGATACGCAGGTTCAAGAATGGTGAGTTCTTACGTCTGATACATCTGAGGGAACAAAATGCCTCTATAGCACCCCCTTGAAATCTTGAAAAAACCCTCCCCATAGGGTTTTTTTTGGAGTAGGAAGATGAAACATCACACCATGCAGGGTTAACTTACTCACATCCTGCTTCAGTGATGCCTGCTGCCCCTTGTGATGGCGCAGGAGAGCGAGGGCCCGATCACAGCTGCTTGCAGCTTTAATTATAATTGAGATTTACTTAATTTCCCGGCCCTACCTAAAACCTCCTCAAGTGCCTCTAATACCTACTCAAAGCCCCCCAAATACCTCCTCAAGGATCTCTAAAACCTGCTCAAGGACCTCTATAACCTCCCAAAGGATCTGTAAAACCTCTTTTAGTATCTCTGACACCTTCTCAGGTACCTCTAAAACGTCTTCCACTTATTCAACAATGTCTACAATTCATTTAAGGACCTCTAAAACCTCCTCAAGTACTTCACAACATCTAAAACATTTTGAAGAACCTGTAAAACCTCTCTATATGGGATGGGTATGCCCCCTAACACGGGGGCTCGATTTCACTCACAAAGTTAGTGAAATAGCTTGCTGTGTCCTGACCAGTAAAACTTGATAGTTTGAAGTAGGGCTTGTAACACTTTACCTTTTCTCAAGTAAGCGTTAACTATACAAGGGGGGCTCTTTTTAGGAAAATAGAAAACACCCAGGGACCGCGCAGTCAATCAGGGAAAGTAATCCATCGGTTTGGTCCTGGGCACATGCTCCGTCCTCTGAGGTCGAGATGTCCAGCTGGGATACCGTGAAAGGACGGGTCTTTAAGGTAACCACTGATGGGTTTCTTTTTACTGGTCTTTTTAATTTACTTAATGTCCACAGCTCGTTACTTTTAACGCACACTTGTGATTCGACTCACAATCGCACACTGACACCCCTGACCTAAATCCAACAGGAAATGAGCTAATGCCTCTGAAAGTAACATAGGCAAGTGTGGAGAAATCGTAAGCTGTAAGCTAGAATGGAGAGGGGTCTAAAATAGTCTAAAACTTTTGTCTCTAATTGTCTACGTGAGCTGGAGGCCGAAACGGTGTGAGTCCAAGGTCCCACCTAAACGCTGCTTGCAGCTTTAATTTTGATCTTTTACTGTCCCAGGCTACTGTACCTACTTGCCTCAGGTCAGCCACAGTCATTCCCATGTTTAAACAGAATAACATTGCCTGTCTAAATGACTACAGACTGGTAGCACTTACCCCATTTTAACAAAATGTTTTGAGGAACTGGTTCTAAAATACATCAAATCCAGCCTCCCTGCCAACCTTGACCAGCACCAATATGCCTACAGAGCACGCAGGCACATCCACAGAGGATGCTATTGCCACTGCCCTCCACATAGCACTCACAGACCTTGACCAGATGGGGACATACGTAAGAATGCTCTTTATTGATAACAGCTCAGCATTTAATACCATTGTCCCCAGCAGGCTGGTCACCAAACTGCTTAGCTTGGGTCTCAATAGAAGTCTGTGTATGTGGATCAAAGATGTCCTTTCCAAACTGCCACAGACAGTCAGACTTGGCACACTTTTCTCTCCTAGTCTGACCCTCAGCACTGGGGCGCCACAGGGTTGTGCTCTGAGTCCCATGTTGTTTTCACTTAACATATCTGAGTGCACTCCTACATACCACACTAACACAATAATCAAATTTGCAGGCGAAACAATAGTAGTGACACTGATTTCAAACAACAATGAAACACAATACAGAAAGGAAACAGACGGGCTGATAGACTAGTGCATGGACAATTACTTCACACTGAACATCAAAACGACAAAAGAAGTCATTATTGACTTAAGGCCCGAACATACTCGGACGTACTATTAGCGGAGTGGACTCCGCGAGGAATGTCCGCAGTCATTCGGGCTTTCATGGTTGAGTGCACTTCTGTGTTGAAGTTTCCTGTAAAAATGTCCGTGAAAAATCCACGTGATGTGAAAAATACATTCCGAGCAGTCACTGGTGCGTGGAGCAGAGTCCGCGGAGCCTTAAAATCTGAGCTTTGCGTGCACAGGGCTTCCGCGTACATTCCACCCAAGTATGTTTGGGCCTTCAGGAGACACTGTGAGGACCGTGCTCCCCTAACCATCAGGGGAGAGGAAGTGGAGAGGGTCACCAGCTTTAAGTTTCTGGAGACTTACATCAGTGAGGGTCTCACATGGACGATCAACTCCTCTGCCCTGTGTAAAAAGGCTCAAAAGATACTGAAAAAGAACAACCTGTCTGCAGAGCTGCTCAGAGCCTGTTACCACTGTTCCATCGCAAGTGCTCTAACATACTGTCTAACCTTGTATGTTAACTGTATAGAGGCAGTCCTCAGAAAATATCACTGGACTCACACTGCCCTCTCTGGAGGACTTCTTTAGGACCCGCTGCCTCAGCAGAACTAACAACGTCCTAAAAAGTACGACCCACTACTGTCATCACCTGTTCTCTCTGTTACCCTCTGGGAGGCACTACAGAGCACTCAAAGCTCACACCTCCAGACTGAAGGACCCCTTTTATCCAAGAGCCACCACTGAACTGAAAAGAATCAATCACTGCTCCACCATTGTGTCATGAACTACAATGAACGATCATTTAAAAGAATGAAATGAACAATCATTAAGTTTCACTTAAATGTGCAACAATGGGTCAACTTGTGCATACTGTGCATATTGCTTTGAATATATTTTAATATTTATTGATTCGGGATGATTGTGTACACGTTTGTGTTGTGTCTACTTTTCTTTTTTATATATATTCAGGCATGGCACAGCAAATTTCATTGTACTTCTTGTGCAATGTCAATAAAGTCTATTCTTCAGTCTCAGTATAATATTGGGATTAAGGTGCACAGGGATGTGGTGTTTGTTGTCCTGAGTTTTTCAGATACTCTTGCAACATAAGGAATGACAGTGTTGTTTCATTTTTGTTTCTCTTCATCTCTGTCTGCTTTGGGTCTTTTTGAGGTTTTAGCAAAGGCCCAGTTAGGGTAGCCACAGGTTTAAAGCACTTCCGTGATGTGTTTCTATTCCTTTGCCCTCCCCTCTGTCCTTGCGAGCACGTTTTCAGCCCGATGATTTAGGGCACTAATGACCTCCAGCTTGTGCTCCAGTGGGTGGCTAGAGATAATTGCAGGTATTGGTCTGTGTGTGTAGGTTTTCTGTACAGACAGGCCTCTGTCCTCTTTAATGTGTACTGCACAGTTTAAGAAGGGGAGACTATGTATCTAAACCAGTGGCTAGGAGAAAGTATTGTGAAGGTGGTCAAGGTTCTCCTCTCAACATCTTCCATGTAGAGGTTGGCCACTATTGGGGACACTGGTGAGCCCATAGCACAGCTGTGCTTTTGTCTGTAGAAACCCCCACTGTGCTTGAAGTAGGTGGTTTTCAAACAGAGATCAAGTAGGGTACAAATGTGGTTTGGGGTTCTGCTGCGAAGAGTGCTGTCCTGTAGCAAGTGTTTCTTCACGGTCTTAACTGCTTCTTCAGTAGGAATTAGGGGTGTAACAATCCATCGATCTGGATTGATCTGTATTGATATATCGATTTAATGATCAACGATCAAACATTATCAATGCAAAGTGAAAAAAAAAAAACATCAACACAAAGTCTGTCATTGTCAAACAGCGGCAAGCAGATGGCAAGCAGCCAAGAGAAAGACAATGAGGATAGCACTGTTTACTCTGGGATAAATCAGCAGTGTGGAAATATTCTGAATTTTCAGAGAAAATACAGGACAAAAGACAGAACACATGGCAAATGTAAATAATGATGTTACGAGATAAAACACAAAGTAACATTATCTGCCTGGATGGGCATCTCACTCCATTATCTTCTTGCTTTAGCAACATTAGGTGCTCTGTTTCAACAATGCTAGGCTGAAAAACTGTGCATGCAGGCTGAAATTCACTCACTGTTCTGTCAGGAGATGCAGTGACTTAAACCACCGGTGAATAAGAAAAATAATAATGTTACATGTTCTGTTAAGCTATGAGAAGAGGAAAAATGCCTGCTAGCTGCTAAGCTAATTTATGCAATGTAAACACGCTGAAACTAATAATGGGTGATTAGCAAAAACAATTGTTTTTTCTATGAACCTTGATAGTTACTACTGAGTAAGTTTGCCTTCAGGGCTCTGAGCCAGATATTCTTGGAGTTATACAAAAAAGATCATGATTTGGGTTAAAATGCAAAGATTTCTTCCAGAAAGGTCTCTTTGACAGAAAGCCCTGAAGGTCAGCTTATCCCATTTGCTGTTTAATTTGTGTTAGTGGAGTCAGTTTAAAGTGAACTTTACTGTACTTATTATTTGTGTGTTGTTTATGTTTAATGGACAAAAGTAAAAAAGAAAGGGATGGCAGCATTGTCTGTTACATATTGTGTCGAATGGGCATTTAATATTACCTAATATTGATCGCAGACCCCCTGAGATCATATTGAATCGAAACTCTATCGTGGCAGACTCAGTAATATCTAAAAATATCATATCTTTGTCCAAAGAATCAATATAATATCATATCGTAATGAAACTGGTGATTTACACCCCTAGTAGGAATGCAAGTGAAAATTACAACTTTCGAACTAGATGAGCTACAAATCAATCAATCAATCAATTTTATTTATAAAGCCCAATATCACAAATCACAGTTTGCCTCAGAGGGCTTTACAGCATACGACATCCCTCTGTCCTTAGGACCCTGACAGCGGATAAGGAATCTGCATCTGCACGTAACCCCGGTTCTCTGATTACTCAGTTACAAAAAGTCATTTTTCTCAGTGATAAAGTGGTTGTTAAGTTGTTTTAATATACGTGAAATGTTTGCATCACCATTTTTGTAAGATGACCGGACGGTGTCATCTCCTGTAGTTGTAGAGTCTGCAGTTGGTAACGTTACAGCTGCAAGTTAACGTTAGTGATCGTATAATCTGGTGACTTTCCGCTGAATAAGTTATGTTGAATAAGTTATTTGGTTGAATATCAACTTATAACCCGAAGAGTGAAATGTTATCGTGGATGAAAGTCACCAGATAACACTTGTGTGACCGTGTAAACAGCCTCACCAGTTCTGCTGGATGTTGACTACAGTATTCATTGTCATAATACTTGCAATACTGCATGAAACTAAACTAATAACTTAACAAATGTCTGACAGGTAGCCCAAAAAATAAAAGAAAGTAATGTTGTTATCTCTGTTCCATTTCAGGGCGACCAGACAAAACACAAGCCCTGATACAACCCCTATACTGTCACATTTGGAAAGATTTTGTCGAGTATATGTATCGTTGCAACATTTATGTTCTATTTTCACTACTGTACAAAGATGTGCTGTTTGGATTTTATGATGTCAGCATTTCAAAACAAAAACAATTCTATATCATTAATCTATTTATTATCTTAGCAAAATTCCATATTCATAAATTCGTAAATTTTGTAGCAGAAAACCCTTGTTCAAAATTTTTATGAATGAAATGCAGCAATACTTAGAAACCATTCAGCACTCCACAAACTCCAAAGCTATAAAGACTGAAAATATGTAAACAATTGTAATTTTGTACAAAAATTTAAATAAAGTGTTGGGAGAAAAAAAAAATCGTCGCATCTTTTATTGACGATTGCTGATGATTCTTCTTTGAATTGACAGACTGGACAGAGTTTTTGCCCCCCACAGTCTTAAGACGCATTTGCTTTTGAGGGTTGTCCCATTTTAAAGTCACAAGATAGCCCTTAACACTTGGTTTTGAGGGCTAGTGAGATTGAGGGTTGAGCTCGAGAATTACGATTGAGGGTTAAGATAGGAATTGGGATTGGGCCTTAATGCTTCTACTAAACGAGATCATATACTTTCACATATTACGCACGATAGACACATACTCTTCCGATTATGGTCAAAATTGGTTCTTAACATCCAATTAAAACGAATACAATTATTATACCGAGTGTATATTGTTATTAATTATAATATTATTACTTTTATTAATCTTTTTGTAAGCTACTGTCATGACTGTCTGTCCTGCATCTCTCTCTGTCTCTCTTTTTCTGTCTCATTGTGTTATACGGATTACTGTTAATTTATTGTGTTGATCTGTGCTGTATGATATCTATTGCACGTCTGTCCATCCTGGAAGAGGGATCCCTCCTCAGCTGCTCCTCCTGAGGTTTCTACCGTCCCCCCCCCCCCGTTAAAGGGTTTTTTTGGGGGAGTTTTTCCTTATCCGCTGTGAGGGTCCAAAGGACAGAGGGATGTCATATGCTGTAAAGCCCTGTGAGGTAAATTGTGATTCGTGATATTGGACAACAAGAAAATTAACAAGAAAATGTAACAAGAAAATTGGTACACATGTGTATGTTGTCCAGAGGCACATAAAAGTCTCTGGCACCAATGGTCTACTCCAAACAGGAAGTCAGCCATTTTGATTTTGACTTCTCATTTTGGCGTGATTTCCACATGTTGTATTTTAACGAACTCCTCCTACAGATTTTGTCCAATGAACTTCAGATTTCTTACAGATCATCCTGACACCATGCTGATCAAAAGTTATTAAAAGCTTTCCTCTATGTCAAGGGGCGTGGCCGCAATGGCGCCTCCCTTACCACCAAATACATTTGGCTTTTTGATGACTTCAGTGACCTCATAGCCTCATGAAAATTGATGCACAGGTCAAGAATGGCAAGCTCTTGCATCTGATAGGAGCGTCACCCATGAGGGGGGGGACAAAATGCCTCCATGCCTCCCCCTTGAAATTTTCAAAAAACCCTCCCCATAGGGGTTTTTTTTTTTAGACTTGGAACAAGAAAATTGGTACACATGTGTATGTTGTCGAGGCGTACATGAAAGTCTCTGGCACCAATGGTCTACTCTAAACAGGAAATTGGCCATTTTGATTTTGACTTCTCATTTTGGTGTGATTTCCACATGTTGTATTTTAACGAACTAGTCCTAGTGATTTCATTCAATTGATTTCAAATTTTTTACAGATACCAGAGACCATGCTGATCAAAAATTGTGCTCTGCATGTCTGTAGGTCAAAGGGCGTGGCTGCTATGGCGCTGCCATTTTTGATCCATCGCCATGCATATTCAAGCAGCTCTCTCCCACATAATTTATCCAAACTGCTTCAAATTTCTGTACATGATAAGAGCCCTGCCCTCAATGCCTCCATATGCTCTTATGCAATCTCGCTCACGGTGCCCCCCTGTGGAAACAGGAAATGCCATCTTTTACACTGAAAAAAACACCAACTACATTTTGTCACCACATGACGATCAAGTGGATGAATCTCCACAGTGACGCACGTGTCCTGTCATGTTGCAGGATGCCTCCGCGGCGGTGGCGACTTTTCATCCTTTGCCATTGAACATCAACTTGGTATAAATCCTTCATGTATTGTCCGATTTGCTAGAAATTTCAAATGTATGATTAGGGTCAACCCCTGAACGCACCTGGCCACATCTGGTTACACTCGTAGCGCCACCTGATGGATGAACGAAACACTACATTTTTTTTATGCCCCTGCCAGGTTTTTTCTCCCTTCTGGCTTTGCGCCACAGACCCCGCATGCCTCAGGCCCCGCACTTATGTGAGGAGTGAGGGGCCCGATCACAGCTGCTAGCAGCTTTAATTATTATTACTATTCTTATGAACATTTAATCCCCAATTTGGCCCCTTTCCCAAATTCAAAAACTCACCCAATTTGGCACACGCGTTTGGTCTGGTGAAAAGTTTTATAATCTATTGTCGTCCTGAATTTCCACCACTAGGTGGCGCTATAATCAAGGAAAGTGCGTTTTGGGTGATAACTCCCATATACTTTGCGGCACATTCAAAAACCTATTATCCTCGCATTCAGTGAATTGTGCTTAATCTCGTAATATAGGCCACGCCCATTTCCGCCTACCTTTTTTGTTTTTGCAAATTTGCACAATGACGCAAATCTACTTTTTCGAACTCCTCCTAGGCAATTTCACCGATTTGCATATTAAAAGAATTCTGATATTCCACAGAATACTGAAGTTATTAAATAGCAGCTTCCTGCAGATTTGGTACAAAACAGAAAGTGTTGCATATCTCCACATTGGTGTGTCCAAATGACATGAAACTCAGTTTAGTACTTCCCCATGAGACCCTGAGGCTCTGTGCAAAATGTCAGGCGATGACCACCAGGTGGCGCTCTTAAAATTGAAGTATTTTATATCTCCACATTGGTTGCTCAGATTAACACGGAACTTAGAACAATTATTGTCAGTGCCCTCTTGAGGATATCTGATGAAGGAGTTACCAATCTGCCACTTGCTGGCGCTGTGGTGGCAGTCTAATTTAATATTTGGCACTGTGCCAACACTTTAACACTTATGGAAATGAAACTGATAGGGGTGGTAAAGACTGGTCCCTGTAACTCACACACCAAAAATGACCAGCAGGTGGCACTATTTTCAATGCAGAAGCGTTTTTGGCCCACAACTCCCACATAACATGTCGCACGTTTTGAAACTTTATATCTCAGTATTCCCTGAATTGTGTGATGTAAGGCACGCCCACTTTTGCATTAAATTTCCATTTACAAAATTGCAAACAATGAAAAACCTACTATTTCGAACTCGAACTAGGCAATTTGACTGATTTGCACCAAACTTTGCATGAAGCATCTGTGGACCCTCCTGACAAAAAGTCAGCCAAAAAACACCCAAAATATAAAACAACAAATTTTTGCACATTGTTTTCAAAACAGTCTTTCATATCTTAACCAAATACAGTCGGATTACCACAACACTTTCCCTAACTGTGTTCCATGACCCGATGAGGGTTTGTGCAAAATTTGTTGCAAATCGGCCAATTGGTGGCGCTCTGGTGGCAGTCTTATTCGTGTGAATGGAAGTAAATTGGAAAATCTTCAAATCCTCTTCAAAACACACACACACACACACACACACACACACACACACACACACATTCACTGTCATCCACGCACATGCGCAGTTGTGCACTCTCAGCTGATTGTAAACAGATAAGATGGCGACAGAGGTATGCAGAGGACAGCAACAAGACCTTCACAGAAGGAGGGAACATAAGAGCAGCTGATAACAGCAAGATAACCACTTAATAATCACACTCCAGGTCCAGTAATTTCCTCTTTCATTGGTGTCATGACTGCTCAGAAGTACCTGGACAACCGAGCCGTGGGGTACACAGGTAAGTGGCGTGTCAGAGGAGAAATGAGCCGTTAATGTTTCTCTTTGTGTTAGATGACGTTAACAGAGTTAGGCTGACTAAACGTCCTCTTTTGCCCGGACATGTCCACTTTTCACATCCCATAGGAGGCGTTCGGGTTTTTTTTTTTATAAACTGATAATGTCTGTGCCTGTGTTTCTCCCTGTCTATCCACATTTGTAGTCCGGCTTTCAAGATGCAAATATTTCCATATTGTCCAGTTGACACTCCATCAAACTTTATATGACAAGACCAGCCACTTCACCTTTGCGCACCCAGACAACTGAGGCCTAATTATGCATGGCTGACAGGGCCGTAGTCACCATATACATTGAGGGGGGGGCAAGTCCCCCCCCCCCCAATGCCCAATAAGCGCCCCCAATATATGACTGAAACTGAAAAACAACAACAAGCTTTGTTTACTGCAAACAAAGTGGCAAATATTATCTTGGAGGACATCATTGCACTTGGTTGACTATTTTTCTATTATCTTAAATGTAAATATTGCATGTTTCTTTCAGATAAAATACATTTTTGACTTGTGAATGAGTCAACTGAATTTCTTGCAATAATGAAAAAATACTGGCAATAATTTTCCGCCTGGCACAAAACACACGTTTTGGACAGCTATGAAGTGACAGAATGTCCCACCATCATGGTCATGGGCGTGGTAGTGGGGGGAAAAGTGGACCTGACTACCCAGGGCCCGAGTAGGGAGAGGGGCCCATGATTTTTTTTTTTTTTTTTGTGATGTTTTTATTTCGAATGAATTGGGCCCTCCAATTAATTGGTGTCATAATTTATTTCAAATATATTGATAACATCAACTGAGAGAATGAACATTATGTCACAGTCCTCCCAACATATTGGACATTCTGGGGGCCCCCTCTTGGAGGCGCAAAATGGTTTAGTCCGCCCGACAGCGACCAGCGTCAAGTGTAACGTCAGTGAGCTCAGATTGAATGACCTGGGGGCTAGACATCATGCTGCCCAAAAAGCATAAATCGGGGTTTCAAAAGAAGAAAGAGAGGAAGGAAAAAGAAAGAAGGCAGAATGAGGGGAGGCAGCTGTTAACTGCTTTCTTTCCCAAAGGTGAACCGAGTTTGCTTGTTATGCAAAGTCCAATTAAAGTTAACATAGTCCACTCCAGAGAGAGGGAGAGAGAGAGAGAGAGAGAGAGAGCTGCTGACTGATAGAATTGCTGCCTAAATGTGAGTTGTTACCTTAAGTTTAAAGTAAGTTAGCCTTTTGGTTCAGTGCATGTGCTATAGCCTATTGTCTACTAACACAGCAGAGCTGAAAGTGAAACTCTGCGCTGAGACTTAATAAATGATCCACCTAGCAATATTTCTGCTGCATATATCAACATGTAAATAGCCTACCAATATCACTGTAGGCTCAAGTGCACACTAGTAATATATTCATTGAGCAATAAAGCAATTTATTATTTTTGTCTGGTAAAAAGCCTTAGCATTGCAGTGCAGTGCTGTGCTTAAAAGCTATTGTCAATGCTCAATAAATTCATGATGTTACCAAAGCCAATGAATAATCATGTTAAATAACTGTGATCTCAATATCAATCAAAAATAATTGTGATTATGATTTTTGCCATACATTTTTGCCATAGATAGATAGATAGATAGATAGATAGAGAGAGAGAGAGAGAGAGAGAGAGAGAGAGAGAGAGAGAGAGAGGCGTAGCTGGTGTGAACATTGAAAAACAATTAGCTATTCCTCGCAATCTGGCTGAAAAATGGCTTAAAACATTTTTGCCTCTGCAACTTGCTGACCATGATTAATACTGTGTGTTATAGCAAATAATTAGGCTAGTCTAAGCATCTATTGTAGGAAAGCATGTCTGATATTTACTTCACGTTTGACTTTTAATGAACATATTTGCAACGTTTCACATTATCTTTGTACTTGTTCTAAATGGTAGATGTCATGTCTCTTGTGGATATTTACTAGTTATGACTGTTTGGTTGACAACCTTAGAGCTCAGCCCATAGCAACACAAAAATGAGCCCCATTTAAAAGACAATCTGTCAACATAATAAGCAATGCTTGGCCATATGTTTCATTATTTTCAGCAGTTTATCTTGCACTGAAATGGCTCTAGAAATACAAAGTGAGCTTGCTTTAAAAAGTAGGTTGGGTTATTTGTATGTTAAGAGGCTAATACCGATTCTTTATTCTTATGTTATTACTGTATCTTGTTTGCTCGGCCATTCTGGATGTCACTAACTCGGCTTCTTCTTCGGAGCCTTTGTGCTCCACTGTCTCTCAGGTTAACTCGTATTGCAGCGGTGCCTCGATAGTGTGACGTGTGTGGTTGTGCTGCTGCCGTGGTCCTGCCAGATGCCTCCTGCTGCTGCTGCCATCATTAGTCATACTTCTACTGTTATTATACACATATGATTATTATCATACATGTATACTGCCAGATACTAATATATACTTTCAACATATTGTACCACAGTAGCCAGAACTATAACGACAATATTATTACTTTCATGAATGTTGTTGTAAGCTACTGTCATTATCGAGGATGTCATACAGATTATTGTATTGTGTCATACAGATTACTGTTAATTTGTTATGGTGATCTGTTCTGTACGACATCTATTGCACGTCTGTCCGTCCTGGAAGAGGGATCCCTCCTCAGTTGCTCTTCCTGAGGTTTCTACCATTTTTTTTTTCCCGGTAAAGGGGTTTTTTGGGGAGTTTTTCCTTATCCGCTGTGAGGGTCCAAAGGACAGAGGGATGTCGTATGCTGTAAAGCCCTGTGAGGCAAATTGTATTTGTGATATTGGGCTTTATAAATAAAATTGATTGATTGATTGATTGATGTTTTAGGTATTTGAGCACAAGTAGGCCAAATGCATCAATTCAGGTTGTGAATGAAAGAACCACTCATCAATATAATCTGATCTGATTGTATCTTAAAACCCTATTTATGCTTTTTTATTTTAAATAAATACCCCTTTTTTCTTTTCTTTTTTTTTTGCTCGCGCCTCGTGCACTGGCATGGATAGGGGCCCACTGACACTGAGAGTGTACAGGGCCCAGAATTTGGTGCTACGCCCCTGCGCATGACCATGTTGAGACAGAATTGACACGATGACATAACACCACAAATATAACAAATATATTGTTATGTTATTATATGAAGTGTCCGTCGCGCAAAATAATATCAGTGGGGGGCTGTGGGCAGGACATTGCGGACTCGTCCTCTGAACTATCATCGTATCGTCGGAAGTTTGGGAAACTGGCACAGGACTGACAGGAGTTTCTGGATATTTTTTTCTTGTGAAAAACGAATCTATAGTTCGTTTCATAGCGTCACTTTATGGTCAAAGGACACAGCACTTTCTACTCGACACTGGCTCTGTCACCCCTCTCTGTCTAACCCCGCGTACAGTACACACGTAGGCACTGCTGCACATTGCTATGGTTACTGGCTGGTTCTGCACTCTTAGCGCATGACGCATGATCCTATACTTTGCCTTACGCACGCGACTGGCTGTTTCAGCGTTGATGACGTCACGTCAAGCGGCATATTATTGTTTTCAGAATTTCAATGGCTATATAATGCGTCAGTCATCCCACCAATTGGTTCCAATTGGCTCAGGTTATACATGACAGAAGAGGGGCAGGAGCTTTGTTTCAACACAGGCCCTCATTGGCTTTTGCAGGCTGCAGATGAGACAGGGAAGCTCCTAACTGGTCGTGTGATGTGTCAATCGAAAGCTCAGAGTGCAAGCTATATTCTGAATGCAGGACCAGTGGTAAACTTGCACGTAAACTGGAGTTACAATGAGAAATGCGGCAGAGTTTTTTTTATATTGACTGGTGCATTTCAAACGAGGCAGCAGCGGTATGTGGATATCTCCTGGACTTATAATGTGTTTTGGACTAAATACTTCGATCAACTGGACCTTTGTGAATGTAACAAGACCATGTTTGTGGAAATACTTTTGACTGGAGGATGACTATGAGGCTTCATTGGTGAGTCACATCAGCTTTGTAACTGTTTGTTTGTTTGTAGTCTGACAAAGGTGTTGATTGTACCTGCTGTGGTGACTGTATCATGAGTAGCCCACGTGACATACACGCTGTGTAAATGACGTCGTCTGTGCTTAAACACCCTCTCGGCCCGCCGTCAGAGTGGTAAGCACAGCTCTACCGCATCCATTACTAGGGCTTGTCAAATAAGAAAAACACAACAATAAATAACAAGGCATAACCGAAAATGGGCATATATAATCCTATCCTGAGAAGCAACGAGAAATAGCATACTATCCGTTGGTTTATTTTCAAAGCCTACCTTTAGATTGAAAAGTTCACCCTCTCCAAGTCTGAACTTTTCTGTCCGTCAGAACAGGCTACTCCTCATTGAAAATTACATAAAAACAAAGTATGATGATGACGATAACAGCAACATATGCTTCAAAACTATTTAAGGTGTTTTGCCAGAAAAAACATGGCAAGTAGTGGATTGACAGCTTTGACCACGGTGCTCAACACACTGCTCTGATGGAGAGCTTGTGTCACAAACGCACAGGTACTGTCGGGCAACCTCCGACATCAGAGGAAAACACCTGGCTCCATCACATCCACCAGAGAAGGAGGTCTTCGTCTCCCTGAATAACAGGCTCGCGACAATCTTGATGGCCCAGAGTCATCTGTTTTTGGGTGGTTCCGGTTGCACTTCTCCCTCCTTCTTTCTGATGGCCGCTGGACCTGCTGCTGCTTGCAGAAGTTGTAAAGTTGTAGCCTGGTTACAGACCATAGACCCCGCCCACTTAACTGAGTAGGCTTGCATCTCTGGTCTGGCATACTGCAATGAATTTGCAATTTATCTCGTCCAAGCGATGGACGGACCAATGAAAACCGGAGGTGGCGGTGGGTCTAGC
This sequence comes from Epinephelus cyanopodus, assembly GCA_026686955.1. NCBI lineage: Eukaryota > Metazoa > Chordata > Actinopteri > Perciformes > Serranidae > Epinephelus > Epinephelus cyanopodus. Next base: position 213,349 of record CM048919.1, read on the forward strand.
GATTAGCCAATCAGCGCCACGTTAATGGCGACCGCTGCAGACCCTACAGACCACATTAACGATGCTATCGAGGTATTTCGCCACTACTCGCATTAATGGAGGACCAAATTAAGGAAGCTGCTTAACTGGATTTAATGGCGATGCAGCTGGGCGTGCATGACGACGGAGACATTTTAAACGGGCAATGCTTGCATGTTTTTGGCACCCCCGACACATGGATACGAATGACGTCAGATTCTGGGTGAGTCGTTGATCTCTACTGAGATGACGGTGACTCGTCTTGAATTTGGCGTGTTTGCCTTTTTGCAGCGCGTTTAGCTTCTTGCCTTTGTTGTGAGCTTTTGCATTGCATTATCTCATTTGCTTGTGTTGTGAGGATTTGCAAATAAACAGACCTTAAACCCGCACAACCACACTTGCGTAAATGAGCAGTCCAAAATACAGTTCACAATTAAACATTTACAACACAACACCAGTTTCAGTTTTCCTCCTTGTATTTTACAGTTCATTAAATTGGGCAATAGTCCATTCCATAGGGTCCAGTCCCCGCATTCAATCCATCCAATTCAATCCATTCCCGTATCCCCCAGCTTTGGAGAGGGTAACGGCTGCGGCCTGTGGGAAGGCAGGGCTGAATGTCTAGCCCCCCCTCAAAGATCCAGCCCCGTCCAACAATCTCAAATATAGAAATTCTCCCCAAGTTACTCCACCTCTTCTCTCTCGCAAAAATTTTGGAAAAACCAAGCGGGAAGATCATGTCAGTAAGTGAAATTACGTTGCTACAATAAATGCAATAAATGAAAAACTTTATTCACATCTCATGGCGCTTCTGTTGCTGTATATTGTTGTTGTATAACTTTAGGGTATCTTGGTAGGTTAATGTTCAACATTTAGCTTGGTATGCTTGGTATTGGCTTGGTGTGGTAACATCCGTCGCGACGTTAGCGTTAGCGTTTTTAGCGTTGTTAGCGTTAGCGTTGTTGTAACTCTAATTTAGCTGTGTGTGTGTGGCATATTCATTGCGTATGTATATATAGAAAGTGACGCTAAGTTATGTAACATAACAAAAAAGTTATCTAACATGGAAATTAATTAATTAAGAAGCTTTATTGTCATTGCAAGTCAGTGCAATGAAATTTTGTTTGATATTCATTTCTTGTAGCAGCTACATTGTTGTATTTAAATGTTGTAGCTTATTTGAATAAATGAATTAACCTGAATGTGAAAGAACACTAATGCTAATAGGCCTTGTGTATCTTGAATCTAATGGTCAGTTGTTCTTTTTTTGTGGGTATGTCCACAGTATCCCACTCATTTCCTGGCCACTGAAGAGCCTGTTTTTCCGGCAGCAGAAACATACGATTATCCCTGTTGTCCTTTCCAGATGCCACCAAATCATAAAATTCTTTACCATCTGAGGAATCGCTTAGATGGGGAGCAATCAACCATGGAGGTATGGTCTTAATTTACTGTAACATATTATACATATTATATTACTAGTCTCTGCACAGAAGTAGGCAAAACTTCTCTCAGCTACCCCTGTGCAGTGTTGTGATTAGAGTTGATGTCGAATAGGAGGCTTAGCTGTGTTGATTTTGATTCAGTTTTCTTAGATAAGTGATTGTGATCAAATTCATTCATTTTAGTTACTTTGAAGACAGAATGACTACAAGCTATCAGTTATATTCTCAACAAATACTTATCCTTCCTCTATTTCTTCCAGATTGAGTAAATGTGTTCATGACTAAATTAATAACTTTAGTTATCATTGACGAACATTCTACTTTTGTATCCAAATTGAGTGACATGTTCTGCTTTCCTTTTATGAGTGACAGAGAAGTTCAAGAAGTTCAGTCAGATGGTCATGTTTTGTTTTGTTTTGCTTGAATAAACTGTTGAAATAAAAAAAATGTTCTTGAGTCAATGATTTATCAGTCTGCAGTGGCAAGTGTGCTTTATGCTGCAGCCTGGGGAGGCAGCATCAGACACAAGGATGCAAGGCAGCTGGGTAAACTACTTGGTGGTAGAGAGATGTACACTGAAGATGTGAGAGGCCATTCAGAACAACCACCAGGATCATCCACTTGATAACATCTTGCTGGATAAAAAAAAAAAAAAAAAACAGCAGTGGTGGACGTCTCCCCTTTCTTCACTGCAGGATGAAAAGATAATAATTGTACATTTTTTGCAGGGAAATGGCTTGGTCTGCATGGAGGCTGAGCCCATATTATATTTTTTTGCCCGACCTACTACTAACTATTGCTTCCATAATTTGATCAGAAGAGTCTGTTCATTGTTGCTAAATAATAGAACAACTTTTCCTTTGGTAATAATTTGCATTATTTGCTATCACTGACACTTGTTCACTCATTATGATATTCCATTAAATGGGCTGCATTTTTTTTTATCATTTATTTCACCTTATTTAACCAGCCAAAGTTAACTGAGAACCACTGTCCTTGATTACCTGGACAAGTCCCAAAATACACTCCACACAGCACACACAGTACACAAACAGTACTGAAGGCTAGTATGATACATCAAGACATAGGACATGACATAGCACAGTATAGGTGAGATAGTCAGAAATAGGTCAGATATAATAATAAAAATAAAATAGTACAAAAGATGGTGGTGTACTGGATGTCCTCTATAGAAATGTAATTGTAGAGAGAAGGCTGGTCAGAAGGTAGGCCTACAACAGGCTGGCAAAGGTAAGTTCTGTTAGTAACAATTTGAGTAAACAAAATAGTCAATATAAATACAACTAATATAGAAAGAGAGGTTAATAGATTGAGGTTGGCTAAATAGTGGTAAAAAGTTTTCAAAGGTCTTTTCTTTCAGTCTGATATTATTAGACTGATGTAGGTCTACATCATTGGAAGATAAGTAAATTATATAATGTGATCTTTTATTCCATTTATCTTTAAGCGTTCATGTAGTAAATGTTTATGTAGTAGGGAAGAACATCATGAAATCTGACAGTCAGTTTGCGCTGTTTCGACTGAGTTTCTGAAATCCCGACTTTCCCTGAACAAACCACAATGACGTATGAATGTGGGCGGGGCTGCATGTGTGACGTAGTCGGACATGGTCCAGCCCCGCCTTCCCACCCTACAAGCAACTAGGAAAACAACAATTTGACGATCTAGTATACAGAGAAATGCATTATAATATTTATTCAGACACTGTACCTCCCATCAGCAGAGTCTGGGTTAGTCGGGGATGACACAGCAGTCACGGAGCTCGGTACTCTGCGGAGTTATTAAATCATATGTTTACCGCAGGACAACAGGCAAGTGAACGCTCGGCATGCTAAACATGCTAAAGTGGCTGGCTCTTACCGTGAGGCGACGATCGATGGATTAAACGGCATGTAATTCAGCAGCAGGTAAGAGTTGTCAGCGTGTGTCTGTGTTTCTCCACAGTAGTGAAACGCGAGTGATTGGGTGGTTTTGAATTACTACGCGGGGTTGGTGGCGTACGGTTATTGGATGAATGGAGATGAAAGATGGGCATTAACGGCTGGATTTGTGAATGGAAAATGACGTCAAAACAGCTGGGTCGCCACAAGTGTGTGTGTTGCAAAATCGATGAATGTGTTTTCTTAATTTGGAGGTGTTTTCTCAATGTGCGTGTGTTGTGTGGATTTGCAGGTGTTGTGGAGTTTGCGTGTGTTGTGACCTCTCTTGGCCACGATACTTTGGTACAGCAGCACTAACAGCTGAGCTTGTGGGTTCCCCGAATATGTGTATTGTTACACCACTAATAAATAAAATTTACTCCACTGTTCAATTGCTGTCAGTGCTTCAATCTGACTGACATTTTTAATTCTTTCTTCACCTATCTCCACCAGGTGTAAGGCTGGAGGGGCTCATGCCTTTAGGGGTGTGTGTACATGTGTGTGAGGGAGTGTATCTGTCTCTCTGCAGCTAATCTAGCAAACTACTGGACTAATCAGTCAAATCTTTTCTGTGCACATTTTTTACTGTATGCTCAAGGACCCCTCAAGGTTGCAGTGATTCAGAATAGTTATAGTAAATAGTTGGCCTTCATCATGGCTCAGAAACTAACATAAACAAAAAGTCTAATTTTTAACTGGAGCATTATTAATTCCATATTTGATATCTTATGATCTACTGGGCATGATATGAGATGAATAGGTCAACTGTTTTTGTCATCTTTGCCGCCATCTTGACTGTAGGGGAACCAGAAGGGGCCATTCCATGCAGAGAATTTTGCATTCCATTTTTTGTAGACTTGTTCATTTTTCTTTAATGCTTGTGCTTCTACAAGTAGACAGTTAAATTATTTATTTATTTTCACCTATTTTGGGCAAAGCAAGTTTAACTGAATATCATATTTCAAAAACAAAGGTAATACAAGGCTATTATTTGTTTATTGTTGTTAATTCCTATTTTCTTGTGCTGTAGTGCATTTTTCCAAAACATTCTCACTTTCAACTCATCACATGGTGGACTTTCATGTCTACATATTACACACCAGCAAGTATTTGTTGTTGATGTTCTTAGAAACTGTGTCAATTTACAACTGTTATGTACATTGTATCTTTTAAAAAAAAAAACACTTCCATTTTAACAGAAAACGTATGGTTTCTGCTTGTCACATGCATACAGTCTTTTATAAAATAAACTTATGTCGATTAAACACTGCATATTCATGTTTATATCATTATGTAACAAAAGCACGTGGTTAGGTTTAGAAAAAAAACATCTTGGCTTAGCACTACATTCATATGGAAAGTGAACACTGGGCACCTAGGTTAAAGTCCAAGGTTTGCTGGAGCAATCCACCACCCCTCCCTCCCACCCTATACACCCTATACACCCTATACACACTATACACACTATACGGCCTTTCCAGTACTTTAAATTATGTTGCTATCCAGTGGTGCTCCACACTAACTCTGTCCGGTGGTGTTACACAGTGATCATCATCAAGTTAATCTACAAGGAAGCAAGGTCTTATAAGGCTGCACAACACCATTATGAAATCTTAAGTTTGCAACTCTGAGAAGGATCCCGTAACTTGATCCCAATATACTTCCCGTTTATTTCCTGTTTCATTAATCAAATCAGCCATTTCTCCATTCCAAGAAGATCCAGAAATTCATTCAACCATGTTTCTTTTGATTTTTCCAGTTGTTGATTAAAACAATTTCAGTGTTTTACATACAGACAGACACTTCAATTTAACAACTACACAATCGTCTCAATATATGGGGGCTGCTTCACGTGCAGCTTGCATACCTTCCATGCAAATACACAATATTTCAAGACATTTCAACCAGGTGACAGTGTTCACACCTGAACTGCTCAGTGAGCACGCTTCAATTAACTCATCTTGTGTAGTTTTTACTACTGTTTTAGTTATGCTGGAAGCTTCAGCACAGGAATTTGACAGTTCCTGACATTCACCTTCAGTGTTTCTCATCCGCTTCCCTGTTTTCTGCTCAATGTGGGATTGGCAGTACCTCTCTTCACCCCATTGTATAATGTGACACTACTGACCTCAGTATGCTGCTTCAACCTACACTACAGTATGCTGCCTTGGCTGCTGTCTTCCAGCTTTTATGGCTTCACATCAAAGCCCCCCTTTCTGCAGCCCTGCCAGAGAGACACATAACTCACGCAACATGAAAATGTAGCTGAGTATACATTTTTTTATGGACAAAACCCCTAAGTAAACACCCAACCTTTAACAGGATACCAATACCAAAAGCATCGGCCCACTTTGGTGTGCACTCAGCTGCTGTTAACCTCTCTCACTATACTTCTCCTCTTTTTTGAATGTAAGCTGTGATTACTTCTACCTACAGCATAGGAGCAGAAGTTTTGGATTTGCAGGAATGCTCACAGGAGGCCAAGGAATTTTCTGGCAATATCGTTTTATTCTCAGGCTTGACTTTGATGTGGATGGATGTATTCTCCATTACTTCTCTTACTGAGAAAATTAGAAGCATACATGTCAGCACAAAGGTCAACAGGGACAGCATATGATACAGTACAGTTTAACTTTACAAACCTGACCCAATTAAACTGCTCGATCTGTCCCAAAAGAATGATTAAGAAATAAATCATCCTGTTTATCTCCTTGTTTTAATCACATGTAATCCCTCCCCTGCTCTCAAAGCTTCTCAGTCTCAGTAACCCTCATGCCTCGTCCCCTCCACATGCCTCCTCCCATGACCACTGCTGCCTCTGTGGCAGTTCTCCCAGTGCTGCTGCATGAAGGCGTGGGGGTGGGTTTCACCTCATAGCACTGGTCCAGGGAAGGTTTGGTCCATTAGCTCATAGTGGTGGAGGTCAAATGCAGGCTAGAGAAAACTGTTCCAAGACCAGCACTCAGGGGCTCCCAAGGGTGTTGGGGAAGCACCTGCTCTCCTCGGGCCTCTGATTTAACCATAACACAGTGCTTCTGTAATGGGCCAAACTTCACATTGGTTTCCATTACACAGGGAGGAAAAAGGCAGTGTGTTCTGAGCTGGGAGATGCTCCTGCCAACTTCCAAGAGTATATTTGGAAAATAAAGGTGAGGGAGCTGGTTGTCCCATGGATTTGCACGTCACAAGCTCTGCTTGGGTTGTTTTTGGATGGTGGGACACCCTCTGGAATGGATCTTTGCCTTTTGTTGGGATGGATTTCTTACCAAAAGCAACTGTAGAGCAGGGATTTAGAGAAGGAGAAAAGTGAGAGCCTAGAGACACAGTTCAACATTTTTGGAAGATATGCTTTTTTGCTTAATGATAAGATGGATAGCAATGTCATGTCACCGTGCTGAGTTTAGAACTGGTTAGCTTATCTTAGCATAGAGCCTGTACTAAGCAGGTGCAGACTCTGTCCAAAGGTTCAAAATAAAACCTACCACCTCCTCAAAAGCTTACTTTTTCTTTTTTACATAGGTTGACCAGATCCCAGCAAAGCAAATGTGGGACAAAGAGTATGAGTACTTTTATGTATGTGTGTGTGTGTGTGTGTGTGTGTGTGTGTGTGTGTGTGTGTGTGAACACACCTGTGGGCAACATAAGATATCTTGGCATAAATATTTCATCCAAACTATCAGACTTGGTCCACCTGAACTTTAGCCCGCTGCTAGATAAGATCTGTGGTGACCTGAAGCGCTGGAATAATCTTCCCATCTCCCTCCTGGGATGAATAGCCATAGTTAAAATGAAAATTCTACCCCAAATTAACTATTTTTTCCATGATTCCATTCACACCCACATCAAAATGGTTCCTGTCATTAGATTCTGCAATTATAAAATTCTACTCAAAGAACAAAACAGCAAAAATTAGCCTTAGCACCCTTCAGAAAAACAAATTGGAAGGGAGATTGGATGCTCCTAACTTTAAACATTACTATTTAGCTAACCAGCTACAATACCTATTGAAATGGTTATATCCTAACGAAGACTACAACTCCTGGCTCGAACTATAACAGGCGGACTGCAACAATGTAAAACTCTCTGACCTCCCGTTTATCACCACTACACTCAGACGTCATAACTGTTTTAAGAACCCAATGATTGCTTCCACCTTGTCAGCCTGGTGGAAAACACTAGAAATCACAAACTCTCAGATAGAACCTTGCTTGCTCTCTCCAATTTGGCACAACCCGGATTTTGAAATTAACAAAAGACCTCTCCATTTTAGCACATGGGAGATGAAGGGAGTAACTCATCTCCATCACCTTTTCCAAGACAATATATGACATACACAAACTTATTTCAAACTTTTGAAATAAGAAATGGAAATTTCCTACAATATTTACAATTGATAAAAACAATCAAGAGGAGAATTCCAGCACCTCAGGACTCTTTGCAGCCACCAGAATTTGCCAAACATATTACAAAGCTTTCTCTGAGTAATAAGAAGAACCTTTCTAAGATTTATAAATTACTGTCAAAGACCAGTTCTATACATTTACCAATTATAAAATGGAAAAAGGAGCTGGGTGTATCACCGGACCCTGACTTCTGGACTCAGATATGCAAAAATACATTTAAGATGTCAAGACACACTAATATACAACTTAACCAATTTAAAGTACTCCACAGAACACACATCACCCAACCAAAGATGAATAGAATGGGCTTTAGTCAATCTGACACATGCACTCAGTGTACTCAGAACACTGCAGACACCTACTTTCATGCACTCTGGTTATGTTCACCCATCCAGCACTTCTTGTCAACAGTCACTCAAAAACTCTCCTCCATTTTGGACTGCAGGATCCCATTATCTCCCAACCTGTGCTTAATTGGTGACCTGATGACAACTGACCTCCAAAACAGCCACTGCAACTCTCTTCTTGTAGCCCTCGCCATTGCTAAGAAAACAATCCTAGTCAATTGGAAAGATAAACAGACCCTCAACATCAACCATTGGCTGAATCACCTTGCAGAACATATTTTGCTGGAGAAAATATCTGCTGGCCACAGAAACCAATTAACATACTTTACAGAAAATGGTCATCATTTATCCACTCACTAAACGTGTCTGTATAGTGCCACTCAGCCTGTGAGCATATGCCACCTGTACATATAAATATTACAACTCAAGAAAGACTGTTGTGTAATATGTAACGTGTTTCTGTTAATGATGTAACCCCTAATCCCTCTATCTCTCTCACCACAATATACCACAGCGGTTCATCAGAATTCAAGGTCTTAAGCATGTGTTAGGTGCACCTTCTCCCCCTTGAATCTGGGCCTGCTCCTTGGCTCTGTGGGAGATCACGGGGTCAGGCGGTGTGGGGGCTGGGTACTGTCCACGGGGGTTGTTCTGGTGCTGCGCAGTGTGGGCCTGCCAATGTTGGTGTGCGGCTGGCGGTGGGGGGCGGGTCAGATGGGCTGGGGTTCCAGCTTTGGGTCTGGGACGGTCTGGGGGGGTGCTGGCGGGGTTGTGGGTTGGCCTGTGCCCCTGCGCGTCAGGGTTCAGGGAGGCTGAGTGGGGCTCGTTGTCCGTGCACCCTGGTGGCGCGTCTCATCCTTCTACTGGGGGTCAATTTGCTGCGGGCGGTGTGGCCCAAGTGGGAACCATTGCGGGAGCCTGATGCTGCAGTTGCTTGGGGGGCGGGGTCGGGTGGGGGCCCGTTGGGTTTCCTTGGGGCCCGCCTGGCCCGCTGTCCATGGGCGCTGGGGGCCTCACGGCACCGGGGTCTGGTTGGCGCCACCTTCTAGCCCCTCTCATCCATCCCTCCAGCCTTTGGGCCGGGCCTACACTGGCCTGGCCTCCTAAACCACATTTAGTTCACTCACCACACATTCCACAATTTTAACGCACCACATACACTCACTCTTCGAGGTGCAGACCACTGATGGATTGGGGGGCTTCATGATGGGGCAGGCTATGGGACAGTGGTGACCGGTAGCCCTCCATGCTGCCCTCCAGCCCATCCTTATCTGTCCTCCAATTTTAAAGCACCACATACACCTGCATGCACCTTGGGGGACAGATGGGAACAGGTTCCAGGTGCCTTATGGCTGCACGGGATGCAGGACAGCAGTGTGCTGTAGCCATCAGCCTTGCCCCCTGTCTCCTATGTCCCTCAATTTTAATGCACCACATCACACTTATGGGCACTCACATTCACGGTGTAGGGTAATGTTTTTCTGTCAGGGATCGGGGAATCATAGTAAAAGGGGCGGTGGTGGGAGGTGGGTGGGCGCCCATCTGCCCATCTGCCCATCTGGGGTGTGTCTCTGGCTCTCTGGGGGTGCCAGCCATTGCCATCCCGGGTCCTTGGGCATGCATGGTGTCCTGCGGCCTCTGCGGCTCCCTGGTCGTGGGTTCTGGGCACTCCTGCGGTCTTGGGGTGCCATAACGCCCCCTTCCCCTGCTGGGCTGGCCCTGGACCCTGGTGATGGTTTTCATAAACACACTGGGAGGGTTAAAATACAAGCATGCATGTTCGATACTTCAACTCCGTGACGCATCGCAAAGAACCAATGGGATCACTTAAAAGGGGCCCACTTGCTTCTCAAACCTACCACACCGCGCTGGCAACTCTACAATCGGGCTTTCCCCCTCCACCAAGACTCACATTTTTGGTGTTCAGTATAGACTTCTCTTTTGTTTTTGTTTTTCAGTACAGTATAGTAGACATGTATATATTTATTATTTATTTTTGATAATCTGCATGGAGCACAACCACCTCAAGGCCACAATACATCAGCTACACTGCCTGTTTCTCCCCTGTTCTTTTGTTTGTTTGTTTATTTGTTTGTTTGTTTTTCCTCCTTCTTCTCCGCATGCACTGTCGCTGTATAATTCAGGACTTAAGCACCTGCCCCCTCCCCCTTGCTTGTTTCTTACTTTCCCCTTGACACACTTTGGTGTATCACGGCCCTCTCTGGCTCATATTAGAAAGTTTTTCCAATAAAGGCTGATAGGCTAGTCTCCAGGGAGACTATGCATTATGGGTATAAAATAAATACTTGACTGCAAGATTAACAGTGCATCAATCTTCACAACAAGCTTACACCCTTTTGTGGCGCTAAGCTATGAAGACCTATGCAGACAAGTAGGGAAAAAAAAGAAAATGCCAGAGCAAACTCAGCATTAATAGAAGAAAACAAAAATAACCCCAGGTTGCCTTTCAGCACTGTAGCCAGGATGACTGACAGTCAAAGCTCTATTGAGCCTTGTATTCCTTTAGCCCTTAGCAGTAATGATTTTATGAGCTTTTTTAATGACAAAATTTTAACTTTTAGAGGCAAAATTCATCACCTCTTGTCCTCAGATAGTACCTGTCTAACCTTAAACAGCTGTAAGACCTAATATTTATTTAGATTGCTTCTCCCCAATCTCTCTTCAAGAACTGACCACAGTGATTTCTTCATCTAAATCATCAACGTGTCTCTTAGACCCCATCCCAACTAGGTTACTCAAGGAGGTCTTACCTTTGGTTACCACATTTATTAGACATGATCAATATATCCTTATTAACAGGCTATGTACCACACTCTTTTAAGGTAGCTGCAATTAAACCTCTCAGAAAAAAGCCCACCCTGGATCCGGAGGTGTTAGCCAACTATAGAGCAATATCTAATTTTCACTTTCTTTCAAAGATCCTTGAGAAAATAGTCGCAGACCAGCTGTGTGATTTTCTCCATGATAATAATTCATTTGAGGAATTTCAGTCAAGATTTAGAATGCATCATAGCACTGAGACAGCACTAGTTAAAATTACAAATGACCTTCTGATTGCTTCAGACAAAGGACTCATCTCTGTACTTGTTTTATTAGATCTTAGTGCTGAGTTTGACACAATTGACCATCAAATTCTGCTACAGAGACTGGCCTAAAAGGTTCTGCACTAAGCTGGTTTAAATCTTATTTATCTGATCATTTTCAGTTTATTCACGTTCATAATGAATCACCCTTACGTACTAAAGTTTGTTTTGGAGTTCCGCAAGGTTCTGTGGTCGGACCAATCCTATTTACTCTATATATGCTTCCTTTAGGTAAATTTCCATTATTATGCGGATGATACTCAGCTGTATTTATCTATGAAGCTAGAAGAAAGTAATTAATTAACTAAACTTCATAATTGCCTTAAAGACATAAAAATCTGGATGAGCACCAACTTCCTGATGTTTAATTCAGACAAAACTGAAGTTATTGTTCTTAGCCCCAAACAACTCAGAGACTCTTTATCTGATGACATAGTTTCTCTAGATGGCATTGCTCTGGCCTCTACCACTACTATAAGAAACCTCGGAGTAACATTTGATCAAGATCTGTCTTTCAAATCTCATTTAAAACAAACCTCAAGGACTGCATTTTTTCATCAGCATAATATTGTGAAAATTAGGCATATCCTGACCCGAAAAGATGCAGAAAAATTGGTCCAAGTTTTTGTTACCTCAAGGCTGGATTACTGTAACCCCCAATTTCCACCAGATGCGTGTTGGTTGCGTCTGTGGTCCGGCACGGCAGCGGAGCCGATTAGATTCAATTCTAGTCAATGTGTGTGTTTCCACCGGCTGCGGCAGTGCTGCGTTCCGGCTCCATCTCAGCTCCAGCAGTCCGGAGGCCTCCGCAACAGATACGCAGGACTTCTATTTTTGCCGGACGACGGAGCACAACGCAGCAATTCAGCACAGAGTAGGTCGTGCGGGGCAGGAAGTCGTGCAGAGAAACACAATAAAACATCCGGTTATTTTTCAAAATAAGATACACAGTGTTCACGGCGGATCATATTTCCCTGCACTACACCTTGAAAACTACATAATGGGCAGAGGCAGGCCTGAAGTCAACAGGTCAGAGGTTGTCAGATGTCATTTCACCCCGTTGACACCTTGGATGAGGAGCTATTCATCATGGCAGTGCACCGAGATGTCTTCTGGCGGAGCTGTACCGCTCCGCACAGCAAACGCAGCCGGTGGGTACTGACGGACGGCGGAGCACGCAGCGGATAACCAGCGCTGCCGTACCGCAACGGACACGCATCCAGTGGAAATCCGGGGTAACTCTCTATTATCAGGCTCTAGTAAGTCCTCAAAAACTCTCCAGCTAATTCAGAATGCAGCAGCACGTGTACTAACAGGAACTAAGAAACGAGATCATATTTCTCCTGTTTTAGCTTCTTTGCACTGGCTCCCTGTAAAATCCAGAATTGAATTTAAAATCCTACTGTTAACTTATAAAGCTCTAAATGGTCAAGCTCCATCATATTTTAGAGAGCTCATAGTGCCATATTATCCCACCAGAACACTGCGCTCTGAGAATGCAGGGTTACTTGTGGTCCCTAAAGTCTCCAAAAGTAGATCAGGAGCCAGAGCCTTCAGCTATCAGGCTCCTCTCCTGTGTAATCATCTCCCTGTTGCGGTCCGGGAGGCAGACACCGTCTCCACATTTAAGACTAGACTTAAGACTTTGCTCTTTGATCAAGCTTATAGTTAGGGCTGGCTCAGGCTTGCCCTGTACTAGCCCCTAGTTAGGCTGACTTAGGCCTTGTCTGCCGGGCACCTTCTCTCTCTCTCTCGTCCTATTACTGCATTTTGCTAACTCAGCCATTTTGGATGTCACTAACTTGGCTTCTCTGCCTTTGTGCTCCACTGTCTCTCAGATTAACTCTTATTGTAGCGGTGCCTGGATGGTGTGACGTGTCTAGTTGTGCTGCTGTGGTCCTGCCAGATGCCTCCTGCTGCTCCTGTTATCATTAGTCATACTTCTAATGTTATTATACAAATATTGTCACACATGCATACTATCAGATATCAATGTATTATTATTAATTCTAATATTATTAGTTTCATTAATGTTGTTGTAAACTACTGTCATTACCATCTGTCCTGCATCTCTCTCTGTCTCTCCCTCTGTCTCTCTCTCTTTCTATCTCATTGTATCATACGGATTACTGTTAATTTATTGTGTTGATCTGCTCTGTACGACATCTATTGCATGTCTGTCCGTCCTGGAAGAGGGATCCCTCCTCAGTTGCTCTTCCTGAGGTTTTTAACTTTTTGTTTTTTTGTTTTTCACCCCCATTAAAGGGTTTTTTTGGGGGGAGTTTTTCCATATCCGCTATGAGGGTCCAAAGGACAGAGGGATGTCGTATGCTGTAAAGCCCTGTGAGGCAAATTGTGATTTTTGATATTGGGCTTTTATAAATAAAATTGATTGACTGATTGATTAAGTTAACCCTGACATGGTGTGACGTTTCATCTTCCTGCACTGTCCTCAGTGTCAAAGGTTTTTAGTACTTGCTCCTCTCCTTGTGAGACCGCACTTTATCTGATGCACCTTATTCGACCACTGTGTTCTTACCAGTGTTATCTTTGATTTTTATCTTATCCAGTGCCATAACGTTACTTTTTATATTTTATATTTCTTTTATGACCACAGTCAGTGCACATACTATTTATATTGTTATTTATTCTGATGTGTGTTTATGTCACTATATGTTTCCTGTGTTTTATGTTTTTACTTTTATGTGATATGAGCTGCAACACAAATTGCCATTGGGACATGAAATAAATTGAACCTTGAACCTTGAACCTCCAAAAAAACTCCTATGGGAAGGGTTTTTTGAAAATTTCAGGGGGGGCTATAGAGGCATTTTGTCCCCCCCATGGGCGACGCCCCTATCAGATGTAAGAACTTGCCATTCTTGACCAGTGTATCAATTTCATGAGGATATGAGGTTGCTGAAGCCATCAAAAAGTCAAACGTATTTGGTGGTGAGGGCGGCGTCATAGCGGCCACACCCCTTTACATAGAGAAAAGCTTTTAATAACTTTTCATCAGCATGGTCTCAGGGGCTGAGGCTGTCAAGCAACCAGGGGCTGCAGGGAGACCCAGAGCAGGTGGTGTAAATGTGGGGCTTACTGGTCACTTTATTAGGTACACCTCTGCAATCTAATACAATCCAATACAACAGCTCTGTTTACGAAGCTTTTACATTTTCAGCTTTTGTCAGAAAGGTGATTATTCTACTTTGTTATTGAGGTCGTAGTGGGTGGTGTTGGTGTACTGGAGTGCAATACATTTGAAAGTGTTCCTAATAATTTGTCCCCCTCAATTTGAGAAAATTGGTGTACTCCAGTACACCACCACCATTCACTATGACCTCAATAATAAACAAAGTAGAATCACCACTTTCTAGACGATGTCAACAATAACCGAAAATTTATAAGGTTCAGAGAAAAAATTAGATTACACAGGTGTACACATCATGGCCAGTGACTGTACAGTGTTTCCTCTAGAATTTTTTTCAGCAGTAACAGTAAACATAGTTTTTGGTGTTTTTGTAAATCACCAGCATTTACTATTTAATACACCACAGTGAACTAGTTCTCCTGCCTTGAAACAGTGAATCATCTGATCCTCTGTCCCATCTGCACTCACTGTGATGCCACACACCTTACAAGACAACATGCCACAAATTAATTTTAAAACTAGGCTACATTTATAATTATCAGAGGCAATCCTGGCAAGTATTATGCCCTGGGCAAACCATCCCTTGGCGCGTCTGTCTGCGACCCCATTCAACCGTCCCTGATCAGTGCAGCGCAAACCCACTACACTCACATTGAATGATTGCTTTATGAGGTCCATGTCGACCGATGCCCAGGCTGCTCGGACCCAGCTCACGATGGTGTACTTGTCAGCTGCTCTGTTCCCTCCTTTTGTGAAAGTCTTGTTGCCCTCCTCCGCCAACCAGTCATCATATGCCTTGCCCCCGACATTTGTTCAGAATATTGCAAAACTTCCAGCTTTAAATTAACACTGAAGTTGCGTCTTGTCAGCATCTTAACCGTTTACAGTCAGCTGAGAGTGCACAGCTGCGCATGTCCCTGGATGAAGGTTACATGTGTGTGTGTGTGTGTGTGTATAATCTAGGTCTAGCGCTGCATAAATGCCAAAACATAAAGGTTTATAAAAGAGGCCTGCGTTTATTCATTTTTTTTAGACCAGGTTACTAAAAGAGGGCAGCTGCTAAGAGGGGCCCGGTTTTAAATTGAGGATATATGGTATATTGAAGGTGGGATGAGACGTGAGTACGCCTCAAAATAATCACTGGAACATGGGGAGAACATGCTAACTCCACACTCATAAATCACCACAACTCCTGAGGGAACAGCAACATAAAATGTTCCCTAGCAGTCTGTTTATTCCCAACAATGAGAACTAATGCCAGTCACTTCACTGTATGCTCTGGGCAAGCACTTATCCATAACATAACCACAACAACATTTGCATTTTCACTTACCACGTCTGCTTGTTTTGTGATGCCGACAGATGGTTTGACAGTATCTTTCAAGAAGAAGAAGAAGAAGAAAAGCATTTGAACCATTCCAGAGTGTCTGTGCTCTGGTAAAAAATAGTTGCCGGAATTTAAACAAACATTTTCCGGACCATTTCCACAGGCGTGTTGGGATCGAAGTCCAGCACAAATAGCCATTGTTTCATCCTGACAGTATTTTTGGTTAGTACTACGTGAAACGTCACTCTGCTCCATGTCTTTGGCTTGTTACTGCAACCTGTTACAATACATGTGTAAACCAGGATTTACAAAAACATATGTAAACTTTCCTCAAACTTTCTGCTGCGTCCAGCTTACGATACCACAGATAGCTACAAGCAATAACAACGGCGCACTGTGCAACTCCACCCAGTGGTTTACTCAAGAAAGTTTCCAAGTATTTGCTTCCGAGTATTTGCTTCATGTGTCGTAATGTTATTTCATAGCGTTGGGAATGTGCAAGCCGCGTGTTTTCCACTAGAGCGTTTTGGAGTCATTTGATGGTGTATTTGATTAGTTTTGACGGAGAGAGAGGGCTTACGTTCACCTCCATTTCAGCATGCAGCTCTGTCCCACTGATCTAAAAACAGCAGACACTGACTATTAAAGGTATCAGATGCAAGAGCTCGCGATTCTTGACCTGTGTATCAATTTTCATGAGGATATGAGGCCACTGAGCTTTTAACTTTTGATCAGCATGGTTTCAGGGTGATCTGTACCAAATCTGAAGTTGCTTGGACAAAATCTGTAGCAGGAGTTCATCAAAATACAAAGTTGTCGAAATCACAAAATCACCACCAAAATGAAAAGTTTAAATCAAAATGGCTGACGTACTGATTGGAGTAGACCATTGGTGGCAGAGACTTTTTTTGTGCGTCTGGGTGACATACACATATGTACCAATTTTCATCTTCCTACTCCAAAAAAACCCCTACTTCGTTGTCGCTCGGGCCCTAATTAAAACTGCAAGCTTTACTGCCTTTACTTTTAAGCTCATATCACAGTCATTATAAAGGATACATACACATGCTATATCTTGTTTTGTTTTGTTTTTTCAGTACAATCTGGGCTAACCACATTTGCCATCATTTTATATCCTAGTATGTGCCTGTATTTTATATTAATTTTTATATCAATGAAAAAAACAAATACGCGTGACTAAATTATTACATTTTATATGTATCTCACCATAGCAAGTTGGAAAAAGACATATTCTGCCATATATGAAGGGGGAGACTCTCTGGTATCTGGCAATATAAGAACCATGATGGTGGGACATTCTGTCACTTCATAGCTGTCCAAAACATGTGGTTTGTGCCAGGCAGAAAATGATTGCCAGTATTTTTTCATTATTGCAAGAAATTCCATTGACTCATTCACAAGTCAAAAATGTGTTTTATCTGAAAGAAACATGCAATATTTACATTTAAGATAATAGAAAAATAGTCAACCAAGTGCAATAATGTCCTCCAAGATAATATTTGCCACTGTGTTTGCAGTAAACAAAGTTTGTTGTTGTTTTTCAGTTTCAGTTATATATTGGGGGGGACTTATCGGGCATTGGGAGGACACACATGTCCCCCTCAATGTATATGGTGACTACGGCCCTGTCAGCCATGCATAATTAGGCCTCAGTTGTCTGGGTGCGCAAAGGTGAAGTGGCTGGTCTTGTCATACAAAGTTTGATGGAGTGTCAACTGGACAATATGGAGATATTTGCATCTTCAAAGCTGGACTACAAATGTGGATAGACAGGGAGAAACACAGGCAAGCCTAAGACGTGGTAAGATACGATATTCCTCACTATATGAAGTGACTGATAACAAGATCTGTATAATGGGTTGTAAAGAAATTCGTCAGGTTTTTATTTTGTAGACAGTTAATCTGTATATAGCATGATGGGATGACAGCTGTAGTGTAATATTTTTATGGCTAATCAAGTAAAGGTCTCTACTATGCATAAATGCATAAAAAAAAGGTGAAATAACTGAAAACATGTTTTATATTCTAGTTTCTTCAAAATAGCCACCCTTTGCTCTGATTACTGCTTTGCACACTCTTGGCATTCTCTCGATGAGCTTCAAGAGGTAGTCACCTGAAATGGTTTTCACTTTACAGGTGTGCCTTATCAGGGTTAATTAGTGGAATTCCTTGCTTTATCAATGGGGTTGGGACCATCAGTTGTGTTGTGCAGAAGTCAGGTTAATACACAGCCGACAGCCCTATTGGACAACTGTTAAAATTCATATTATGGCAAGAACCAATCAGCTAACTAAAGAAAAACGAGTGGCCATCATTACTTTAAGAAATGAAGGTCAGTCAGTCCGGAAAATTGCAAAAACTTTAAATGTGTCCCCAAGTGGAGTCGCAAAAACCATCAAGCGCTACAACGAAACTGGCACACATGAGGACCAACCCAGGAAAGGAAGACCAAGAGTCACCTCTGCTTCTGAGGATAAGTTCATCCGAGTCACCAGCCTCAGAAATCGCAAGTTAACAGCAGCTCAGATCAGAGACCAGATGAATGCCACACGGAGTTCTAGCAGCAGACCCATCTCTAGAACAACTGTTAAGATGAGACTGCGCGAATCAGGCCTTCATGGTCAAATAGCTGCTAGGAAACCACTGCTAAGGAGAGGCAACAAGCAGAAGAGATTTGTTTGGGCCAAGAAACACAAGGAATGGACATTACACCAATGGAAATCTGTGCTTTGGTCTGATGAGTCCAAATTTGAGATCTTTGGTTCCAACCGCTGTGTCTTTGTGAGATGCAGAAAAGGTGAACGGATGGATTCCACATGCCTGGTTCCCACTGTGAAGCATGGAGGAGGAGGTGTGATGGTGTGGGGGTGTTTTGCTGGTGACACTGTTGGGGATTTATTCAAAATTGAAGGCACACTAAACCAGCATGGCTACCACAGCATCCTGCAGCTACATGCCATCCCATCCGGTTTGCGTTTAGTTGGACGATCATTTATTTTTCAACAGGACAATAACCCCAAACACACCTCCAGGCTGTGTAAGGGCTATTTGACCAAGAAGGAGAGTGATGGGAGTGCTGCGGCAGATGACCTGGCCTCCACAGTCACCAGACCTGAACCCAATCGAGATGGTTTGGGGTGAGCTGGACCGCAGGGTGAAGGCAAAGGGGCCAACTAGTGCTAAACACCTCTGGGAACTCCTTCAAGACTGTTGGAAAACCATTTCAGGTGACTACCTCTTGAAGCTCATCAAGAGAATGCCAAGAGTGTGCAAAGCAGTAATCAGAGCAAAGGGTGGCTATTTTGAAGAAACTAGAATATAAAACATGTTTTCAGTTATTTCACCTTTTTTTGTTAAGTACATAACTCCACATGTGTTCATTCATAGTTTTAATGCCTTCAGTGAGAATCTACAATGTAAATAGTCATGAAAATAAAGAAAACGCATTGAATGAGAAGGTGTGTCCAAACTTTTGGCCTGTACTGTATGTATGTATGTATGTATGTATGTATGTATATGTATATATATATATATGTGGAAGCTACTCAGTAATTTGTTATTTTGTATATAACGTTTATTTGTTATGTTATTTTGTTTAGAATACTTTATTTAGTTTGAGTTATATCCGTTATATTGAGTTATAGCTACATACTCTTATTTTGAAGGTCATGGGTGATTTGGGCACACAGAGGAAGTTATTTAATGAATGGGCACTCGCTCAGTGAGTCAGTACGCACCGGAAGGGCACACGGTTTTTTACCTGAGAGTTAGGCAGCAGCAGGCCAAGCAGTTTTAACATCTTTTGTACCACCGTTCCAGAGCTGAAAATAAAACCTGCCTCAAAATGCACTTTTCTGGCTGGACAATGGACTCAGTACCTGCACGCACTTTAACTTTCCACTACAATAAGTAAAAAACCACCCGTATTGAAGCGGACCCTTTTATTGTTTTTCTTTTTTGAGTTTTTGCACTGTCTCACGTTTGCACGGAGTCACCACGCCAAGGAGAAGATCTTCATGAAGAACAAAGGAAAAGACGGCAGCGCCGAGCGCTTCCGTGTTTGATCTGGAGATCAGCGACCACGAACTTGTAAAGCCCTGAATTGTTTGTTCCACCTTGGACACGATCGGAGAACGGAGGACTGCTCGCTCAAAGGACACCACACAAAGCTCCACAACAGCATTGGTATGTGAAAAATAATCTGTCAGCTTTATAGGAAAAAAGCAAACTTATTTGGAGTGACTGAATTGCTTCGCTAAATACACGCTGATGAATATTGGGAGTTGGTGACGTTCGCGTTTGCTATTGCGCAACGCAGAGACATTATTCACAAATCTCCGACGTGAAGTGTTACACACTGCTTGTGTGAATTCAGAAAATATGGAGGATGAATCGGAGGCAAACAAAACGCTGGCAGTGGGTGACTCAATTGCAAATGATACAAGTGTGGAGGATGATGCTCTGCTCAAGCCCCCCGCAAAACGGCGCATAAAGTTGACATCAAAGGGATTGGCTTTCTTTATACAAACATGCCAGGAAAAGAGATCTGCAAAAATCAAACAGGCCAAAAAATGTCTGGAATCACTGCGTAGCTTGATGAAATCAAATGACAATGTGAAATCTGTGAAAGCTCAATTGTGTCAATTCATTAATTGCTATGGGGAGGCAATGGAAATTCACCATACCGTCCTAGATGCGGATTTGCCAGAGGAAGAGGTATTAAGGCAAAACACCTATGTCAATGCAGTAATGACAAAATTCCTGCATTTCACAGAGGACGTCAAGGTCTGGTTGTCTGAGGCTGGTTACCCTTATGTGGAAAATGATGATGTTGAAAATGTGGTTCATGATGATGATGATGAAATGAATAACAATGAGGTTGACAATGAAAATGTTGATGCAAATGAAAATGATGATGGTGAGACTCAAACCAGACACGGTTCTGTCATTGATGACATAAATCCAGAGGACAGTGCGTCTAACATATTATGTAGGGAAAGCAATGCAAAGCACCTTCCAATGTGTCAAAAACATCATCCACAGCATCTGCCAGGATAAAGGCAGAGGCGGATAAGGCTGCATTGATGGAGCGACTAAATGCCCTAAAAAGAAAACATGAATTGGAGGCACAGGAAGAGAAATTGAGGAAGGAAAAGGAACAGTTTGCACTGGAAACTGAACTGAATGCAGCCAATGCAAAAATCAATGCACTTGAAGTCAATTCAAAATGTGGTTCTAAAAGATCAAATGGCATGAACTCTTACCTGGAAAGGAGCAAGGCGCAGGGGAGGAGCCAGCTTAATCCTCGTGCTAACCTCTTTGTTCCACAGGGAAATGTCAAAAATAACATGCAAGATCACTGTCATGCTGTGGCCCAAGTTGTCAGGCCAAAATCCACTTCACAGACCACCAGAGTAAAGGAGATGTCTCAGACTGTCAGGCCTAAACAATCAGCAGTATTGCAAAAGGACCTCAAACCACTATATGCCCACCCACCAACGCAAGGTGCTCAACAGACAACCAAGGCCCTCTGTGAATATGGTATACAATGACAATCAAATGACATTTTGAATATAATGCAAAGACAAACTGACATTACAACCCTGTTGGTACAGCAAAACCTGGCATCTGCTCTACCTGTCAGAAAGATACCCATTTTTGATGGTGACCCTCTAATGTATCATTCCTTTATCAGATCATTTGAAAACTGTGTTGAGGTGAAAACTGACAATGTAAGTGACTGCTTGCATTTTTTGGAGCAGTACACCAGTGGGCAGCCAAGAGACCTCGTGAAGAGCTGCCAGTACCTTCCTCCTGTGCAAGGTTATCAAAGAGCAAAATCCCTACTTGCTGAACATTTTGGAGATGAATTCAAAATTGCTTCTGCCTACATGACCAAAATTGACAGCTGGCCTTTGGTTAAAGCAGAAGATGTGAAAGCACTACAGTCGTTTTCTCTGTTCCTAAAAGAATGCTCCAATTTAACACAACAAATCACACACATGAATGAACTTGACATGCCATGCAACCTCAGAAACGTCATTATGAAGCTTCCTTATAAGCTGAGAGAAAAATGGAGGACTAAAGCGTGTGACCTACAGGAGCAACGTGGCTGCAGAGCACGTTTCATTGACCTTGTGAACTTTGTCGATAAAGAAGTCCGAATTGCCTCAGATCCTCTGTTCGGCAATATTCAAGATTCAAAACTCAGCAGCTCCAACAACAAATCCCCGACTTTCAGCCAACCAAGGCACAGGAAACAGGGTAGCTTTGCCACCAATGTCACTGAAGTTAAAGATGGAAACAAAAATGTCAACCCAAAGTCCCAAAGCTACAGCAAAAGTTGTTTGTTTTGCCAGCAAACTAACCATGCACTTGACAAATGCTCACAGTTCAAGCTCAAGACTCAAAAGGACAAGATATGTTTCATAAAGGAAAATGGAATATGCTTTGGATGCTTAAAGGTGGGACACACCAGCAAAGACTGCAGGAGTCGACTTGATTGCAGCGTGTGTCAGCAGAGGCATCCTTCAGTCCTTCACATCGAGAAGGGTATAGGCACACCTTTCAAAGCAGCACAACCTGTGAGCCCTCCAAGTGTAACATCCACTCAGTCTCAAACATGTGGCCACATAGGGGCCGGGGACGAAGACAATGTTGTGTTTTCTATTGTTGCAGTACAAGTGAAAAGCCAATTGAGTGACAGAATTGTGCAGACATATGCTTTTCTAGATCCGGGGAGCTCTGGTACCTTTTGCACTCAAAGCTTGGCTAAGAAACTGGGGTTAAGTGGCAAGCCAACCAGTATTCTACTACGAACAATGGGGCAAAAGAAAGTTGTCAGTACCAATGTGTTATCTCACCTGGAAGTGTCTGGCATGGAAACTGATGATTTTATTGAACTGCCAAATGTCTTGACTCAAAAAGCTATGCCTGTGTCACGGGTGAACATTCCCCGACAGGAGGATGTGGGAAAATGGCCCTATTTAAGTAACATAAAGCTGGATGCTGATGTGGACTTGCTCATCGGCACAGATGCAGCAAAAGTGATGGAGCCCTGGGAGCTGGTCAACAGTCAAGATGATGGACCGTATGCCGTCAGAACCAGAGTCGGCTGGGTCATCAATGGACCACTAAGGAGTGGAAATGACAGCAGAGTTAAGACTGGCTGCTCTGTTGTCACCAGTAATCGCATATCTGTTGAACATCTGGAAGAGATGCTCATTAAGCAATACAACCATGACTTTAATGAAAAAACACCAGAGAGGCAATTGGAAATGTCAAGAGAGGACATTAAGTTCATGAAGATAATGAGAAGCTCAACAGAATTGAAACATGGACATTATTATCTTGACTTACCTTTCAGAGAAGAGGACCCGGTTTTGCCAAATAATCGCTGTGTTGCAGAACAGCGACTTAAAGGCCTGAAGAGGAAATTTGAAAAGGACGCAAAGTTTAAGGAGAGTACACCTCATTCATCAATGATATGCTGGTTCAAGGTTATGCGGAGATTGTACCCACTGAACAGCTGGAACAAGAGGAGGGAAAAGTGTGGTACATTCCCCACCATGGAGTACATCACCCCACAAAAGGAAAGCTGAGGGTTGTATATGACTGTGGAGCGTCATACAAAGGAACATCTCTGAACTGCCAGCTCTTGCAGGGCCCCGATCTCACCAACACTCTTTTGGGGGTCCTCATCCGCTTCAGAAAAGAGCCTGTCGCAGTCATGGCTGACATCCGGGCCATGTTTCATCAAGTGCGGGTTCCTGCTAAACATGTGAACTTTCTACGCTTCCTGTGGTGGCCGCAGGGCAACACTGACCAAGAACCAGTTGAATATCGAATGAGGGTACACTTGTTTGGAGCTGTTTCATCCCCCAGCTGCGCCAATTATGCCTTGAGGCGAACTGCGGAGGACAATGCAGCCCACTTCCCTCCTGAGGTGATCGAAACAGTCAATTGCAACTTTTATGTAGATGACTGCCTGAAATCTACAGCGTCAGAAGGAGATGCAATCAAACTTGTAAAGGATTTGACTCTGCTCTGTAGTAAGGGAGGATTCAACCTCAAGAAATGGGTGACAACCAGTCGTGTTGTCCTGACATCAATCCCAGGTGAAATCAGAGCAACAGAGATGAAGGAGCTGGATTTGGACACAGATCACCTGCCTATGGAGAGAGCACTTGGACTTCAGTGGTGCGTTGAATCTGACCAGTTCAGCTTTAAAACCTCATTACAGCCACGCCCACAGACCAGGAGGGGTATCCTGTCGGTGGTCAGCTCTCTGTATGACCCTATAGGGTTTTTAGCTCCTTTTACCATGCCAGCCAAATTACTGTTGCAGGAGCTTTGCCGGCAAAACCTGAAGTGGGATGAACAGATTTCCCCTGCCTTCTCCAAGCAGTGGTCGGAGTGGCTGAAAGACCTCCAAAAGATGAGTGTATTCACTGTAGAACGTTGCCTAAAACCTGTGAACTTTGAAAAATCTGTAACGGCACAAATCCATCATTTCTCTGATGCCAGTCAAGCCGGCCATGGAACAGTGTCGTACCTGAGACTGGAAGATGGCAACACAGTGCATGTTTCATTTCTTGCTGGAAAGGCCAGAGTAGCACCTCTGAAGCACATCACCATCCCTCGTTTGGAGCTCACAGCGGCTGTCCTCGCTGTCAGAATGGATGTAATGCTGCAAAAGGAAATACAGTGGCAACTGGAAAAGTCTGTGTTTTGGACTGACAGCACGACGGTGATCAAATACATTGCCAATGAAACCAGACGTTTTCACACGTTGTTGCCCAGAGTCACTGTAATCAGAGAGGCTACAGCTGTTGATCAGTGGAAATATGTGGGGACCAAAAACAATCCTGCGAAGCATCACGTGGATTGAGAGCTGAGGAATTTCTCACTCATGGAAAGTGGATTAAAGGCCCAGATTTCCTCTATTTGCCTGAGCAAGTGTGGCCTACTCTGGAAATGGATCCAGTGATTCCTACTGATGACCCTGAGGTCAAAAGAGAAGTAGCAGTGAATGTCATTGTTAGTGAAAAAACAGACAGACTCATCAACTACTTCTCATCTTGGAAGAAGCTTAGAAGATCTGTTGCCTGGTTCCTTGAACTGAAGAGACATTTGTTGCTTCTGAGTCAAAAAAGAAAGGAGCTTAAAGCTACAGAAACTAACCCGGATGCTGAAGTCAAAAGTACTGTTGAACAGAAACTAAAGAGCTTCAAAGCCACACTTGGTGGAAAACATTTGACTCCTGAAGATTATGCTGAAGCAGAGAAGGCAGTCATTCAGTTTGTTCAAAAACAAAAGTTCAAGAGTGAAATTGTCTCTCTCAAACACGGCTTGAATACTGTATCCAAGGACAGTCCACTGTACAAGCTTGATCCCATACTGGAGGAGGACATTCTTAGAGTTGGTGGTCGCCTGCACAGGTCTGCATTACCATTAGAAACAAGCATCCTGTTGTCCTCACCAAAGATCTGCATGTCTCCCAGCTCATTTTACGTGATATCCATCAACAACTAGGACATGCTGGGAGGAACCACATGCTGCACAGACTTCGACAGAAGTATTGGATAATAAATGCCAATTCAGCTGCAAGAAAGACAATTACAGAATGCATTGTGTGCAGACGTCACAGAGGCAAACTTGGAGAGCAGAAAATGGCAAACTTGCCTGAAGAAAGAGTTGTGCCAGACGTAGCTCCTTTTACTAAAGTGGGAGTTGATTATTTTGGCCCCATAGAAGTGAAAAGAGGAAGAAACCTTCTAAAAAGGTAGTGGAGTGATTTTCACTTGTCTGACCAGCCGCGCAGTACACCTGGAGGTGGCACATTCACTTGATACAGACTCTTGCATTAATGCCCTGAGGAGATTCATATGCAGAAGAGGCCCTGTGTCAAATTTAAGGTCGGACAACGGCACAAACTTTATTGGAGCAAACAAGGAGTGGAAGCAAAGTCTTGCTGCTTTGAATAATACAAAGATTCAAGATGCCTTGATTCAGGATGGAATCAAGTGGAGCTTTAATACGCCTACAGCCTCACACCAAGGTGGCGTTTGGAGCGTCTCATTCGTTCAGTAAGGAGCATACTGACCTCTGTGCTTGGACAACAGATTTTGGATGATGAAGGCCTGCAGACCGTGTTTTGTGAAGTAGAGGCAATTCTGAATGACAGACCCCTCACAAAAGTGTCTGATGACCCTAATGACCTTGAGGCCCTCACCCTAAACCATATTCTCCTGCTGAGAGGAAACCCCATCTTTCCCCCTGGACTCTTTGAAAAGAGCGACCTGTACATCAGAAGGAAATGGAAGCAAGTACAGTACATCGCAGAGCTGTTTTGGAAAAGATGGACAGCCGAATACTTACTTGTGATGCAGGAAAGACAAAGATGGGCAGCTCCAAGAAGAAACTTCCCCAGGAGATATTGTCATCATTGCTGACCCTACAGCCCCGAGAGGTTCCTGGAAGATGGGCCGAATATTGAGCACCAAGTCCAATTCAAAGGGATTGGTCCGCTCTGTGTGCATCCAAACCAAAACCAGCGTTCTGGAGAGACCTGTGACGAAGATCTGCCTGCTGGTGGAGGCCACAGAATAAGCCCATGGACAATTTCTATCTATTTCTCTTTCTATCCTGTCTTCCTACCCTCTGTTTATTTTTCAGTGACCACAGAGAAGACATTGTATGGATAGAGAATAGCTTCCTTACATGAATTTATATTGGTAATTGTGAGGTCCACAATTAGGGGCCGGAATGTGGAAGCTACTCAGTAATTTGTTATTTTGTAAATAACGTTTATTTGTTATGTTATTTTTGTTTAGAATACTTTATTTAGTTTGAGTTATATCCGTTATATTGAGTTATAGCTACATACTCTTATTTTGAAGGTCATGGGTGATTTGGGCACACAGGGGAAGTTATTTAATGAATGGGCACTCGCTCAGTGAGTCAGTACGCACCGGAAGGGCACACGGTTTTTTACCTGAGAGTTAGGCAGCAGCAGGCCAAGCAGTTTTAACATCTTTTGTACCACCGTTCCAGAGCTGAAAATAAAACCTGCCTCAAAATGCACTTTTCTGGCTGGACAATGGACTCAGTACCTGCACGCACTTTAACTTTCTGAGTAAGATTCGCTGCCCGGTGCACTCAGTGGCTTTTGATTGTATTGTTGTTGGTTGACATTTAGCCACTACAATATATATATATATATATATATATATATATATATGTATATACACACACATATATACATACATATACATATATATATACACACACATATATACACATATACATATATATATATACATACATATATATGTGTGTGTGTGTGTGTGTGTGTACACACACATATAAAATAAATAATCAACTGTTAGTTTAACTGAAACAAGCACATGCACACATACATACATACATACATACATGCATACAGACATACACAAACACACACACACACATTGATTGGCAATAGTTAGAAAATATCTCAGTGTATAGTAAACATAATACATAATATGCCACAATGGTTAATGTACTGCAAAGTAGATTTTATATGAAGTAGCCTATAGTATTATTGTGTTCTCCTAATAATGAAAACCTGTCACTAAGTATTGTTTTGTTGGCTGGCTCAAAGTTTCTGCTATTGATTAGTCAGACTGGCTACGGTGGCTGGGCTAATATTAGCCATGTTAGCTAAGGCTAGCGCTTTCATTAGCTTTAAGTTAGGCTGACCAAACGTCCTCTATTGCCCGGACATGTCCACTTTTCACGTCCGGTCTGGGGCGTCCAGAGCGCCCGGGTTTTTTTTTTTTATAAATTGATAATGTCCGGTTTTCCGTGTGTTTGTTTGTTTGTTTGTTTGTTTGTGTGTGTGTGTGTGTGTGTGTGTGTGTGTGTGTGTGTGTGTGTGTGTGCGTGCGTGCGTGCTAAAGTGCGGCACGGGCCACATTTCTGTTCAAACCCGAACCGAGCCCAACATTATTTAATGACCAGAGCACTGAGTTTGTGCCACACAGTTGTTAAGGTTACATGCTCTTTAACCCTATGGACCCGAACGACGCATGGTGCGTCCAAATTCACACCTGTTCTTCTCTGTGGATTTTCTCCGCGACCGTGCGTCATAGCGAGAAGCCACGCATATCACGTGAAACAGCGGAATCATAGCTTTCCGACAAGACCAATTGCCGGTAGTCCAATGTTTTCACAGTGAAAAAAAAAAGTTACACTAAAATTATGTATAACAGAGCTTTCATAAAGCTCTGCACACACATTACTCTTGGATGGATTACTCGCGAATGCAGCATCACACAGAAATGCCACACATCTCACATGAAAGCGCAGGAGCAGAGCTTTCCAATGATACCACACACATTGTGCTGTTATCCCATCATGCTATAAATACAGATTAATTGTCTACAAAATAAAAACCTGACGATTTTCTTTACAACCCATTATACAGATCTTATTATCAGTCACTTCATATAGTGAGGAATATCATATCTTACCGCATCCTAGGCTTGTGTTTCTCCCTGTCTATCCACATTTGTAGTCCAGCTTTCAAGATGTAAATATCTCCATATTGTCCAGCTGACACTCCATCAAACTTTGTATGACAAGACCAGCCACTTCACCTTTGCGCACCCAGACAACTGAGGCCTAATTATGCATGCCTAACTGAAACTGAAAAACAACGACAAACTTTGTTTACTGCAAAAAGTGGAAAAATTATCTTGGAGGACATCATTGCACTTGGTTGACTCTTAAATCATCTTAAATGTAAATATTGCATGTTTCTTTCAGATAAAACACATTTTTGACTTGTGAATGAGTCAATGGAATTTCTTGCAATAATGAAAAATTACTGGCAATAATTTTCCGCCTGGCACAAACCACATGTTTTGGACAGCTATGAAGTGACAGAATGTCCCACCATCATGGTTCTTATATTGCCAGATTCCAGAGAGTCCCCTCTTCATATATAGCGGAATATGTCTTTTTCCAACTTGATATGGTGAGATACATGTAAAAATGTAAGAATTTAGTCACACATATTTGTTTTTTTTCATTGATATAAAAATTAATATAAAATTCAGGCACATAGTAGGACATAAAATGATGGCAAATCTGGTTAGCCCAGATTGTCCTGTAAAAAAAAAACAAGATATATGTGTAAGTAGCCTTTACAATGACTGTGATATGAGCTTAAAAGTAAAGGCAGTAAAAATACCCCAAAAACCCCTAGGGCCCATATTAACAGGTTGGGCGTCCGCCATGGGTGCTCATCGGAGAGTGAGACCTCCGTGTTTGAGACGGGAGCGGGAGGCAGGAGGTCCGACTCTTCCAGCGAGAGGAGAGGGAGACATAAAACAAAAGATAAAATAGGAAAAACCTGTCTCACTCTTTTATTTTATTTTCAGCGTTTAATCAAGGTGGAGGCGGGCGGCTGGAGGTCCAAGACTTACAGTGTGAGGAGAGGTAGAAACAAACAGCCAGTGTGTGTGTGTCTGTGTGTGTTATGTTCAGGTGGTGTCACGTAAATAACAGTTCCCAAGCAATAAACAGGACAGACAATAAGATTTTATTTATTTTTACACTACATTTTTACTGAAAGCTGACCGACTCTGACCCCAGCCCGAATACAATTTATATAGCTATAACAAGTCGGGTCGGGTTTGGTCAAAAATGTAGCTCTACATTTTTGACCAAACCCGAGTGTGTGTATGTGTCCCCTATAGAGGCCTATCTGAATTTCTGTCTTTGAGAGATATTATTTTGTCATATAACTGAATTTTCTGTCCATACATATAAGTTTTAAATATATTAAAATTTGAGTAAACTGCGAGTATCATTTAAGTAGGCTATGTCGTGGCCGGCCAAGTGTCCTCTTTTTTGGAAATCAAACTATGGTCACCCTACTTTAAGTAGTTTATAGGCGGACATTTAGACATATTACTTTACTATCATATCGTAACAGTCCCACGTGTAATTACTGTCTATATGTGTACATCCCAACAACATAACATACATACGTTCCTTTACTTGCGGTAAAGTGTTAAGTTAGCATTGTCAATAAAGACAAAAAAAAGTAGGCCTATACATTTACTCAAACCAGCCCAGTGGCATTATATTTTCATATTCATCAAGGGGCAGTACCCATCCAACAGTCTCTCAGTGCCATAACAATCTCAAGCGGCACATACCGTCATGTGTCTGTGGAATAACAGCGGCATAATAGCAGCATACCACTCCAAGAATCTGTATGCCAGTCTGGGGATCGGTATATAAGTTACCACCGAGAATCCGCATGCCAGTCTGGGGATCGGTATATACCCGTCTAGAGATCTGTATGCCAGTCTTGGGATCGGCAGGCTATATGCCGCTGAGCAGCAATCGACATACATTCAGCCACTTTTCGATCTCGGCGCTACTGCTCTCAGCAGCAGGTGGTGTCGGAGTCAGGACAGTGAAAGTGGAACTAAGGCTCCCGCTGCCATGAAGGTGGTACAGGAGCAGATTGGTGGTGGTGGTGATAGCAGGTGTGTGCCAGCATGGTGTGGATAAAAACTCATTCATATAAATGCCCTTTACGTTCATTGCAAGAGATTTACCCCCGTAAACGTTCAAATCAAACATGTAGCTACTGTACTCACCAAGGCTAATAAATGTTCAGAACGGTTGCTTGTCTATGAACTTTACTTGATATAATAAATAGCAAACTCTGCATAGTGTGGTGTGTTACAACTGAATCTAATGTATCGGAAAACAATAACTACTGGGTACTGGGTTGTTAATTTACAATTTGTAATCACTTAAATAATGTTGTCTGTTTTTCACAGGGCTGAGGAGGGCTTTATATTTGTTCCAGTGTGTGCTCTGTGAGGACCTACAGTTGTCTTCCTTGTTGCCAATGTCCTGATGTGCTTTAGCCAGCATCCTTGTAAGAGCAATACAATTACTTTCCTCTTTTCTTGGCTATCTATTATACATGCTGACGTAGTGCGGGAAGGAAGTTGTGTCATTTTCGGTGTTTCTGTGACAGCGTCTCTGTACTGCTCTGGTGAATTCTACTAGCCTGCTTTCTCACTTCAGTTGCTTAAAACGTCAACTCCAAGTCTTAACCCACACTAGTTCTGTTTAAGCACTCATAGCTCTCCTCCTTTCTACGACTTTCTCGCCAATCTCTTAGCTGTTGTTTGCACGTTACTAGCCTTGGTAGCTACATTAGCTTTACTGCTAGCGATGGCTTCTCCCTCTGCTCTCTCTTGCCCAGTGTGCCACATGTTCAGTTATGCCTCTGCCTCCTTTAGTGACAGTGGTAAGAGTAACAAGTGTAGCTCATTTGTTGCGTTGGAGGCGAGGCTTAGTGAATTAGAAGCGCGGCTCCGCACCATGGAAAATCACTCAGTAGCTGCGGTAGTTAGCCAGTCCCCTGTAGCCGGTGCGGAGCCACATAGCACAGCCTAAGCCTCTGCTAGCGGTCCTCCGGTAACTCCCGTTCAGCCGGGACGTTGGTTAAGTGTGCGCCAGAAGCATAGCTCCAAGCCGAAGCCCGGCTCACCACCAGCCTGTTCACGTCTCCAACCGCTTTTCCCCACTCAGCGACACACCCGCTGACGATAAAACTCTGGTTATTGGCAGCTCTATTTTAAGAAACGTGAAGTTAGCAACACCAACGGCCATCAAATGTATCCCAGGGGCCAAAACAGGCGACACTGAGTCACATTTAAAACTGCTGGCTAAAGCTAAACATAGATTCAGTAAGATTGTTATTCACGTCGGCGTTAATGACACCCGGTTACACCAATCGAGGGTCACTAAAATTAATATTGCCTCGGTGTGTGAATATGTAAAACAATGTCGGACTCCATAGTTTTGTCTGGACCCCTCCCAAATCTGACCTCTGATGACATGTTTAGCCGCATGTCATCATTTAATCGCTGGCTGTCCAGGTGGTGTCCAGCAAACGATGTGGGTTTCGTTAATAATTGGCTAAATTTCTGGGAAAACCTGATCTCATTAGGAGAGATGGCATTCATCCCACTTTGGATGGAGCTGCTCTCATTTCTAGGAACCTGGAAAATTTTATTAGCAAATTAAATCCCTGACAACCCAGAGTTGAGACCAGGACAGAGAGTCGCAGTCCTATACGCCTCTCTGAGCTTCTAGTTCACTTACCCAGCCATAGTTTCCATAGTTTTATACCAACAGTGTCTGTCCCCCGACCACCTAAATTATTTAAATCTAAAATTAAACAAAGAGGAGTTGTGCAAAACAACCTCATAAAAATTAAAACCTCTTCTGTGACAGAAAGACAAAACAGGAGAATTAAATGCGGACTGTTAAATATCAGGTCTCTTTCGTCTAAAGCAGTGTTAGTAAACGAATTAATATCAATAATCATATTGATTTACTCAGTCTCACTGAAACCTGGCTGTGTCAAGATGAATATGTTAGTCTAAATGAATCCACTCCTCCCAGTCATAATAATACCCACATTCCTCGAGGCAGCGGCCGAGGAGGAGGAGTTGCAGCCATTTTTAAACTCTAGTCTGTTAATCACCCTAAACCAAAACTAGATTATAATTCTTTTGAAAGCCTCGTTCTTAGTCCTTTACATCCGACATGGAAAACCTCGCAGCCACTTTTATTTGTTATAGTGCACCGTGCTCCTGGCCCGTATTCTGAATTTATATCTGAATTCTTAGAGTTTTTATCCAGCCTAGTTCTTAAATCAGATAAAGTTATTATTGTAGGCGATTTTAACATTCTTGTCGAAGTTGATAATGACTCCCCGGCTGCCGCGTTTACCTCATTATTAGACTCCATTGGCTTCAGTCCGGGTGTACATGAACCCACTCACTGTTTTAACCACATCCTCGATCTAGTTCTGACGTATGGAATTAAAATTGATAACCTAACAGTCTTTCCACAGAATCCCTTGCTATCGGATCATTATTTGATTACTTTTGATTTCTTTTTACTCAATTACACACCACTCAGCAACAGTTACTATACCAGATGTTTATCAGATAGTGCTGTCACAAAATTTAAGGAAATGATTACTCCGTCGTTAAATTCAATACCAAGTCCTTCAGTAACAGAGGTTTCCCGCACCGACTTTAACCTCTCCCGAATTGATCAATTTGTTGATAGCGCTGTAAGCTCGCTGCGAACAACACTCGACTCTGTAGCTCCTCTTAAAAAGAAGTTAACAAAACAAAGAAAGTTCGCTCCTTGGTATAACTCAAACCCGTAAATTAAAACAAATATCGCGAAAGTTTGAAAGGAATTGGCGATTAACCAAACTGGAAGAATCTCGTTTAATCTGGGCAGACAGTCTCAAAACTTATAAGAGGGGCCTCCACAATGCCAGAGCAAACTATTACTCAGCTTTAATAGAAGAAAACAAAAATAACCCCAGGTTTCTTTTCAGCACTGTAGCCAGGCTGACTGAGAGTCAAAGCTCTATTGAGCCTTGTATTCCTTTAGCCCTTAGCAGTAATGATTTTATGAGCTTCTTTAATGACAAAATTCTAACTATTAGCACGAGTACTAACAGGAACTAAGAAACAAGATCATATTTCTCCTGTTTTAGCTTCTCTGCACTGGCTCCCTGTAAAATCCAGTATTGAATTTAAAATCCTATTGTTAACTTATAAAGCTCTAAATGGTCAAGCTCCGTCATATCATAGAGAGCTCATAGTGCCATATTATCCCACCAGAACTCTGCGCTCTGAGAACGCAGGGTTACTCGTGGTCCCTAAAGTCTCCAAAAGTAGATCAGGAGCCAGGGCCTTCAGCTATCAGGCTCCTCTCCTGTGGAATCATCTTCCTGTTACGGTCCAGGAGGCAGACACCGTCTCCACATTTAAGACTAGACTTAAGACTTTCCTCTTTGATAAAGCTTATAGTTAGGGCTGGCTCAGGCTTGCCCTGTACCAGCCCCTAGTTAGGCTGACTTAAGGCTAGTCTGCCGGAGGACCACCTATAATGCACCGGGCACCTTCTCTCTCTCTCTCTCTCTCTCTCTCTCTCTCTCTCTCTCTCTCTCTCTTATCCTATTACTGCATCTTGTTAACTCGGCCATTCTGGATGTCACTAACTTGGCTTCTTCTCCGGAGCCTTTGTGCTCCACTGTCTCTCAGGTTAACTCGTATTGCAGCGGTGCCTGGATAGTGTGACGTGTGTGGTTGTGCTGCTGCCGTGGTCCTGCCAGATGCCTCCTGCTGCTGCTGCTGCTGCCATCATTAGTCA
This sequence comes from Epinephelus cyanopodus, assembly GCA_026686955.1. Lineage (NCBI taxonomy): Eukaryota > Metazoa > Chordata > Actinopteri > Perciformes > Serranidae > Epinephelus > Epinephelus cyanopodus. The sequence continues at coordinate 247,369 of CM048919.1, forward strand.
TTAGTCATACTTCTACTGTTATTATACACATATGATTATTATCATACATGTATAATGCCAGATACTAATATATACTTTCAACATATTGTACCACAGTAGCCAGAACTATAACGACAATATTATTACTTTCATGAATGTTGTTGTAAGCTACTGTCATTACCGAGGATGTCCTGCATCTCCCTCTCTCTGTCTCTCTCTCTCTCCCTCTCATTGTGTCATACAGACATCTATTTTGCACGTCTGTCTGTCCTGGAAGAGGGATCCCTCCTCAGTTGCTCTTCCTGAGGTTTCTACCATTTTTTTTCCCTGGTAAAGGGTTTTTTTTGGGGAGTTTTTCCTTATCCGCTGTGAGGGTCTAAAGGACAGAGGGATGTCGTACACTGTAAAGCCCTGTGAGGTAAATTGTATTTGTGATATTGGGCTTTATAAATAAAATTGATTGATTGATTGATACATTTATTTTAGTCAAGACGTGACAACTTGCATGAATATTGTTCAGTAATCACTTAAATAATGTATACATATTTTGTTGTCTGTCTTTCACAGGGCTCTCTGTGTGATTGTGAGTGACCTACAGTACCTTGCTGCCAGCCTACAAATGCCATGACAGTTTCACTGCCTATGAGTGAGTGATAAATAAACACTCTTGAATCTTAAATCCTCTCTCCAGTATCCTTCTTAAGACAAAGTGAGAAACATACTGTGTAGTCATGATTTATTTTCTTCAAGGCTCCAGATATTGTTCAGTATAGTAGTGTTATTAAGGGCTTGTGTGTTGGCACAGTATCTGCACGCGGATTGTAGTGGTGGGCCAGTCTGAAACAAAAAGTCCACGGCCAAATTTTTGTCCCAGTCCAGGGGTCAGGGGGGCCATGGCCCGGGTAACTTTTGTACTCATGACATAGAGGGCTGCACTCTGACCTGGCAGGACCCAACGTAAATAGTAATAGTCATTTTGATACACACTCTACCAGTTAGTGGCGGTAATGGGCCAATTCGCTGTTTGCCAACTGCCATTAAACAGTAGAAGAAGAAGAAAAAGCTGTAGCCTAGCGACAGGATGTCAACACAGGAACTTGGTGCTCATGCATGAGCGTTTCCACTTCATATTTATTCATAAATGGACGAATGTTACTAGAAACTGAATTTGAATCACATAATTTGAAATTGTATTGTTAATTTGAATCATTGCATTGAAAAACTGAATCTGAATAGTATAATTTTAAATTGAATTCTCATCCGTTTCAATGTTATTAAGGTTTAAAATTGCGCATAATTAAGGGCGTCGCCACTTTGAGTGACAGGTTGCACTGTCACGGGTGGCTAACTAGCATGCTAACTAGCTGCTGGCTCTGCTGTGCGGAGCTGAGCTCAGACTCGGCTGTCTGCTCGGCGTCATCTCAGCTAATTCGTGCCCATGTTCAAGGCACTGAACCTGTCCTCCCAGCCGGGTCTGTGCCTTCTGGATACTTTTTCAGGCAAATATTGGAGTAATATGGTTTGCTGTCCGATTAATTGTACCAACAGACCGCCCAACAAGTCTGTGCTCCAGGTTTTTCGGTAAGTGAAATTCGGAAATTCTAGTATCATTTATCGTTTATATGTTAGCACTAATTAGCGTGTATCGTGTCAGCTTCTTGTTATTATTATTAAGCCTTTATTTAGGACATGTAAAATCACGTTGATACCGGAGGTCTCATTTTTAAGTGCGACCTGTATCACAGCAGCAACATCCACATCAAGTTACAGAGCCACAGACAATACGATACAACACAAGCTTAGCTCCTTAACTAGCTAACCAGCCAGCTAACATTTAGCCTTCGAGCAAGACGCCAATCCGGGATGCATCGAAGTCAGAGCCTGACAGAGAAGTGTTAGGATTTAGGCATTTAGGGAGATAATATTTTGAACAAAAGGCGTCTGTGTGAGGTTTGAAATAAAGGTCCACCACATTAGTTAGCTAACGTGATGCAATGTTAACTTGTTAAAAAGTGGCGAACTGTGTAAAATTACGATAAGGTGTGTAACGTAATTAAAAAAGGCTAATGTGACATTTGACTGTCACATATAAAATATTAAGAAAATAAAAGTATGATATAGGCCTGTAGCTACATAACAATAGATAATGCACAGACAGAATATGAGGACTGTGATGGTCACCACCTTTTTGTTTTGCTAAATTAAATTGATTATGATCTGTTTAACACTGACGTAATTTAAGTTGTATTGTCTGCATGTAAAGGTGTCTGTGAAGTAGGTAGCTAACACATATATCTTAATATCTATTTGTCTGTGTAAAGGTTTCCTCTAGGTGACCCAGACAGACTGGACCAGTGGACACTCAACACGAGGAGACAGAACTGGACTCCAAACAAGACTTCCCGTCTGTGCAGTGAACACTGCAGAGAGTCATCACTTCAGCACTGACTCCAGGATAAAGACACCTTTTTTCATACAGTACCTCACAAAGAGTCAAGAAACTTATTAGTTTAAAATGATGAATTATTTACCATAATACATTTAAATTCATTGTATATATTACTAATTTTCATATATTACCAAGTACTCGATTAGGGCACAGCTTGCTCTGTACTATTACTGATAAGGTGAAATTACTGACACCAGTGCAGTTTAATCTTCCCCTTATGCAGAAGGCCAAATGAAGATTTTATCAATCAAGGAACATGACATGTATTTACCGACTTTAACATTTTAGTGCATTTTATGCAAAGACCCTTTATCATAGTGAGAATAACTACCTTTTTCCCCACACACAGTCTGTGAAGAACCAATGGAAAAAATATTCTCATAATGAGACAGCCGAACATAGCATGATTCCACAGTGGCAGTGAGCTTTGAGAACAGTTCAGTTTCCTTTTGATAACAACTATTATGTTAATGTGGATGAACTGCATACAGTACATTCATACTCCAGTTGTCTTGGTATACACTGTTAAATTTAAAATCACATTCAAATATAAAGTTGAATATCTACAGAACTTAAACACAAAACTATTTTATGAATGACAGCCACTTACTCAGCAGTAAGATCATTTTGTTGGTGAGTGTGTTTTTTAACCAAGACAGGCTGTAGTCAATGTTTTCTACCTGTGTTTTTAACCGGTCATCTTTCTCTCTTGTAGGACACTTGAGGAAAGTTACAACGCCTCGACCAATGATGTGATATTTACTCCACAGTAAAGAAGTTGTTTCACAAGAAATTACGACTTTGCAAATTATGACACTGGGTCCTAATTCATAGGTTTTATAATTACTTTTATAAATCTTTTCATTTATTTCATTTACCCAAGTTTGCATTTATCTTAGCAAAATGTAAAGAAAAAATGAAAAGCTGATGTTATGTGCTGGTTTTGTTTGAACATTTCTTTAAGACAAATGAAGAAAATTCACTGAGAAACTATTCTCCTTTTGTGAAAAACATGGAAATATCTGCACACTGAATAATTTTAAGGCCTGTAATAGGTATTATTTATTTGTGACATTGTGACATATGAGAAGGTTATGCTCGGTATTGAGGCTTATATAGTGAGGCAAAAAAAAAAACATAACACACAATTGGCTGATTATGTTTCTATTTGCCTCAATAAAAACGTCACAGTACCTTTTGCCTGAAGAAGACCCTCTCAGAGTTGGCTAACAAGTGATACCTTGGGAGCTTCAAAACTGTCGTGTCCAGCTAATTGTTTGTTTTTCACTTTGAGCCCTTTTATCCAGTGACATTCTTCTGTGTTAAAACTAGACTTCTAACAGAGCAGCAAACAAAGGTTGCTCTCCAAAATCTTCTCAGCTCTCCAAAATCTTCTCTGCTGCTGGGTGTAAGGTGCTTAGTTACCTTCAAGTACAAAGTTAAAATAATCAGGCCCACACAGAAATGGACTGCTTAATTATCTGCCAATGACAGTGTTAAACATTAATGCTTTAGGTTTTATAGTGTATGATTTGTTTGCCCTTTCAGTTGACAGTCAGATTCAGTCAGAAACACAGACAAAAGGAGTGCAAATGTAAATAGAATTTATTGAAATTTTAAACAAGTTATAGATGAATATCAAAAACTCAACATTGGCCATGACAGCCTTGGCTATGTTAAGGCCTAACAAAATGTGTCCTAAAGGCCAAATTCAAAAGCAGTGACACTGCCAACTGTAAGCAGTTCACTGCGTTTGGAGGTGGTCTTTAAGACAATTAACTAATTTACTTAAAAACATTTCATTTTCCCTAGGTGTGAAATGAACTCCATCTTTCAAAAGTAGCCCCCTGTCATGTCTGATGTGAGGGTGCTCAATTATGGCACCATTTAAACTGTGAACAAATGTTGCCATAAACTATTAACAAATTTCCTGGCCTTATCAATCTTTGCTGGATTGCCACCAGCCTCCCACCTGCACCTTTGGGCCAATGAATATATTATCTTAATGCCAGGATGCTGGAGGTGAAGCTGGTGCAGGTCCTCCTTCATCATCTAAAGTCAAGTAACTAAAACTGGTACTTACAGTTTCTGCTGTGCGTAGCAGGCGTGGTGGAGACGTCAGTGGCCATGACCTCAACACCGGCGATGTACTGAAAGAAATTAACATCTTGTAACAAGTATAACACTGCCTTTGTTTCGCAACTTCTACATTTCTTTAACATGTTCTATGTTCATAACAGTAACGTACATTTCGGTCCCCTTTGGACTTTAATCAATGTCAAAATCATAAATATGTGCACTGTTTGCAACAGCGGTGTGGGTACAAGGATATAATCTTTAATGTCAGCCATTATGCACACTGCAAATCCAACTACTAACTTGAATTTTTGTTTGCTATCAACAAAACATTCATGGTAAGAAAGAATACTACCGTTAAATGGGTAACATCACATGTGACTTGTAGACTAGCTCCGGCACTCGTCGCTGCGTTGCTAAAATGATAGCTGAAACAATGCTAACGTGCTAGTCGCCTAATGTAATTGTAAACATGATTTGCTCATGCTCGCTGACGAAACGAAACGTTCCTACAAAGTAGCTGTAACATTAACAACAGTTAAAAACGGTCGTTAAATATATGGTAAAATGCCAAATTACCATATTTGTCCCAGTCGTATCCATGGTCAAACCAGTATGGGTCAAGGCGAGCAAGCGCTTCTTCCTATGTGCTCAAAAACGTAGGTGCTGATTGGCCGAAGAGGAGTCCTGTGTATCTGCGCTAGATTGCTCTTCCTTCGTCCTTAAACGACCCGGATGTCTGTCACAGTAAATTGAAATTGAATTTGGAGAACTGAATTTGATTCGAATTTGATTCGAATCCATTTGGTGGCCATTTTGAGGCCATGCGGCAGGGTGAGTGTGTTTGCTGATCCTGTGAGTTCATTTATCTCCTTTAACTTTAGCTTACACTGTAGTTATGTTATGTAGTGTGTGAATTAGAGTATGGTGAATGTGCTAGGAAAGGTGGCAGTGTTGTTTGGGCTGTGAAAGCCACATGTAAATAAAGAGGAAGAGGAAGGTTATTTAAGTGTGGGAGTGGCCTAGTTGAATTCATTTTGTTTGAGGCCATGCAGCAGGTGGGGAGGTAGACTGTACTGCCTAACCCGGCGGGGGAGGGTGATAGCCTAACAAGGCTTCCTTCCCTGGGTCTACCTCCTGTCTGGTAGTATAGGTAAGGTAAAGGAGGTTGTGTGGTCAGTGTGTGGAGCAGTGAGACCTGGCATTAGGGGAGTGTCTCTGGGACGCCAGAGATCACTGTCTAGCCTCCTGGAGGTGTCGTGGGACCAACTAGACGAAACACTGGTGAAAGGAGGTTCCCACCCGATGACCCCAAAGACATGTTAGTTATCACTGCTCATTGGTCTGTATAGTTAAGCCTTGCCATAATAGCGTATCATAGGGTTTAGGAGAGTATTCACTGAGTGTTGATCCTTTTCTAGAGCACAAACTTTTTGTGTTTATTTGAATTGTGAGAACTGAATGTGAAGCTATATAGAAATGAATTCAATTTAAAATTATACTATTCAGATTCAGTTTTTCAATGCAATGATTCAAATTAACAATACAATTTCAATTATGTGATTCAAATTCAGTTTCTAGTAATTCAAATTCAAATATAAATGATTCAGTTTCAAATTATGTGATTCAAATTCAGTTTCTAGTCATTCAAATTCAAATATAAATGATTCAATTTCAAATTATGTGATTCAAATTCAGTTTCTAGTGGCACATATTTCAGCCCATAGTCCATGCTCTGACCAACAGCCAGGGACTGGGAGGAGGAGAGGTGTGCACGGCGGGCAAGTTCCACCTGCGTAAAAGGAAACACAAATAATACACTCAACTGTCATGTTTAAGTTTCTTATATTGGCTATGAACATTAATTTTGTGTAAAATAGGCTAACTGTTTAGTTTTGGTTTTTTTGCCACGATAAATGTTAGAGCTATAGCCTAATATATTTTGTGACTGAAACAATGTGTCTTTAATACGATTATGCGTGGCTTAACATAATAGACGTTAATGAGACTGTGTATTTAGTTTGATAATAATGTTAGGATAATAACCCTAACCCTTGCCATAATAGTGTATCATAGGGTTTAGGAGATTATTCACTGAGTGTTGATCCTTTTCTAGAGCATAAACTTCTTGTGTTTATTTGAATTGAATGGAATCTAAAAAGTGATTTCAATCATCTCTTTTTCAATAAATGTTGATCTGCTTAACTTTGCAATGCTCTGCAGTTTATTGGGTAGCGCTCGTATTCTAATCTACAGCATATGTTTAAAGGGATAGTGCACCCAAAAATGAAAATTCAATCATTATTAGGGTGACCATATTTTGATTTCCAAAAAAGAGGACACTCGGCCGGCCACGACATAGCCTACTTAAATGATACTCGCAGTTTACTCAAATTTTAATATATTTAAAATTTATATGTATGGATAGAACACAAAAAATAATATCTCTCAAAGATAGAAATTCAGATAGGCCTCTATAGGGGACACATACACACACTGTGGCGATCCAAGCCCGACAGTATCCAACGGGTCGGGCCAGATTTGGTCAAAAATGTAGAGCTACATTTATATTAAGGTAAAACAAATATAACAACTTAAAGTTGGTGTGATCTTTTGTTTTTCACAAGTCCACAGCTTATATCAGTTTTCTTTCAAACCATACAACATATTAAGCCGGCAAAATAATAATATTTAATAAACTAAAATCGTTGCAGGCCTGTATCACTCTCAGCTGCGCAGAAAATAAATTAGCTGTAGGTACCTTTATCCAGGAGCTATGTGGTCATCCAGAGAAGCTAACAGTTCACAGCCGTCTGTCCAGGAAGCAGGAGACAGCGGGAGGACACACTCGCGGAGTTTGGGTGGATATCCAACGTTGCCAGAGGAACTCTGACCCCGGATTTCCACTGGATGCGTGTCCGTTGCGGTACGGCAGCGCTGGTTATCCGCGGCGTGCTCCGCCGTCCGTCAATACCCACCGGCTGCGTTTGCTGTGCGGAGCGGTGCAGCTCCGCCGGAAGACATCTCGGTGCACTGCCATGATGAATATCTCCTCGTCCACGGTGTCAACGGGGTGAAATGACGTCTGGAAACCTCTGACCTGTTGACTTCAGGCCTGCCTCCGCTCATTATGTAGTTTTCAAGGTGTAGTGCAGGGAAATATGATCCGCCGTGAACACTGTGTATCTTATTTTGAAAATTAACCGGATGTTTTATTGTGTTTCTCTGCACGACTTCCTGCCCCGCACGATCTGCTCAGTGCTGAATTGCTGCGTTGTGCTCCGGCGTCCGGCAAAAATAGAAGTGCTGCGTATCTGTTGCGGAGGCCTCCGGACTGCCGGAGCTGAGACGGAGCCGGAACGCAGCACTGCCGGAGCCGGTGGAAACACACACATTGACTATAATTGAATCTAATCGGCTCCGCTGCCGTGCCGGAGCGGAGACGCAACCAACACGCATCTGGTGGAAATTGGGGGTGAGCCTCCTCGATGGCTCAGAGCGCTATCTGGTGGATGTCCGTCGTCTCCCGGTTGGAAACTGTCCACGAGGCTAGGGGGTCGAGCTGGGTTCGCTCAGTTAGCTTAGCCTGCAGTCTCTCCACCTTAGACACACCGCTCACTTGGCTAACGAGCAACGTAACAGGTTACAATGTTGCAAAACGTCGGGCAGACGTTCTCAATAACTCTCAGTATAACGTCCTTTAACAGATTATCCTGTTGAAAATCTAAGACACCTAACGTTACTATGCAAACTGTTTTCTTCACAACTTCAGACGTCCACTCCCAAATCTACTGCATTCTCCCATTAACTTCCCGTCCTCTCCCTCTCACCCGGATGCACCCCACAGCCAACCTTTCAAAATAAAAAAAACAACTCATGTAAAAAAGAAAGCATTTCTTTAGAAAAGGTACCGTAGAAATTAACAGCTTTTTATCAAATTAAATGAAATAAAACACATATAGCAATTTAAACATTTTTAAGCATTTTAAACATTTTTAACACATGAACTTGAGATTTTACCCAAACAATGAAATATATGTATTTCACCCCTTTTAACCTTTTATCAAATCCTATTTATTCATGTTCTTATCACCAACTATTTACCATATTTATGCACATTTTTCCTCGGGCTACACTTTTAAGCTCATATCACAGTCATTATAAAGGCTACATACACATGCTCTATCTTGTTTTTTCAGGACAATCTGGGCTAACCAGATTTGCCATCATTTTATGTCCTACTATGTGTCTGTATTTTATATTAATTTTTATATCAATGAAAAAAACAAATATGCCTGACTAAATTCTTACATTTTTACTCTGGAATCTGGCAATATAAGAACCATGATGGTGGGACATTCTGTCACTTCATAGCTGTCCAAAACATGTGGTTTGTGTCCTATTTATTCATGTACTTATAACCAACTATTTACCATATTTATGCACACTTTTCTCCGGGCTACACCCTCCCCCTCCTAAATGTCTGATGTCCTCAGCAGACTGTTTTAACTTTTAACACGCTAACAAAAAGTGGAAAGTGTGCCTAAGTGCATTCTAGCTCTTTAGCTCTTTCCAATCGTAATAACCACGCCTCTATGTATAATAGTGATTGGCTGATCTCTGGCTTTGCCTGGCTCATCATACGTTAACTTAATAACTGGTTTCACTGTTCTCTTGGGACGGATCTCAGGTTTGCTGTCCTGTCTGTGTTCTGAGAGAATAACGTCCTCTTCCTCTCTCATAGACCTTGCAGCATGAGTATGGCGGTCTTCATCCCAAGTTTTCTTGTTCTGAACCAGTTTCAGATCCAGGATCAGCATCCTGGTTGAGTTCCTGATCTCCATTTAGAAGTTCTTCCTCAGAACTATCGTCCTCAGGAATCTCATCTGATGGGAGAGAAGTATTCTCATCCTCTTGTGTGACAGCAGATGACCATGCAATATCCTAGGTCCTTTGCTCCAGGTTTTCCGAGCTTGTACGGTTGGGCCTTGGCAGTCTGTAGTACTCAAAATCAGAGGATGAGTCTGAGTCTTGTGTCTCCTGTAGGATTTGACGCATCTCAGGCAAGGTTTTCTTCCGCCTCTGCGAAGTCACACCTCTGGTCTTTGGTCTTGCAGGTGAGTCACCATCCAACTCTGGCTTCGGCAGTCTCACAAGTTGTCCTATAGGAAGGATATGATCTCTATGGGTGGTTTTAATGCCTCCTCTTCCATCTTCAAGGCTGACGTTATAAACGGGTAGATTGGGCATTCTTCCTCCATCAGGTTTGCAACTTGTGTTTGCCTTTTAGCCCCAGGTTCTTGAGTAACACCCAGTCACCAACTTCCAGAGACTGAAAGCCAGCTCTTTTGTCATATGCCTTCTTGTTTCTTTGGTGATTCTTGTCAGCTGTTTCAGAGGCCAGCTCATAGGCTTGCTGCAAATCTTCCTTCAACTTTGTCACATAATGCGAATGGCTATCTCTTTTCCCATCTGGAGACGTACCAAAAGACAGGTCCACAGGAAGTCTGGCCTCACACCCGAACATCAGGAAATAAGGTGAATACCCTGTTGCATCACATTTCATGCTGTTGTAAGCATGAACCACGTGTCCTACATGTTGACTCCACTGACGTTTCTCCTCCTGGCTCAGAGTCCCAAGCGTGGAGATCAAGGTTCTGTTGAACCTTTCTGACTGTGGATCTCCTGCGGATGATAAGGTGTAGTCCGCGACTTCCGGACTCCCATCATCTTCAATAGATCTCGGATCAGGCGACTCTCAAAATCCCTTCCCTGATCTGAATGAATTCTGGAGGGCAGGCCATAATGTACTAAGTATTTCTCAACCAAGATCTTTGCTACGGTCTGAGCCATCTGGTTCTTTGTCGGGAAAGCTTGTACATAACATGTAAAATGGTCAGTAACCACTAACACACTGCTCATGCCCTTAGAGTCGGGTTCCATTGAAAGAAAATCAATACATACTAGATCCATTGGTCCACTGCTCTTGATCTAATGTAATGGAGCCATCCTCTGAGCAGGTGACTTGCGGGTGATGCACTATCCACAATTCTTCACATGCTGCTCAGCATCTTTAGACATTTTCGGCCAGAAAAATCTGCCCCTCAGTAGATCAGTAGTTCTTTCAATTCCAAGATGTCCTAAGTCATCGTGCAATGACTTTAGCACGGCTTCACGGAACTCCTTGGGCAAGACAAGAGTGAACTCTTCACCTGAGGGTCGCTTGCTTAACCGATGAAGTAGTCCGTCCTTCATGATCAATTTGTTGTTCTCCCGTTTCAGTTGGGAGAGCTCTGAATTGACATCTGTATCTTCAGGCCATTTCTGCAGCTGAACCGCTTGGATAGCCGGTCCAATCACTGCATCCCTCTTCTGGGCACCTACAAGCTCTGGTTTTGACATGTGCTCCAAAGACTTAAACTCCATTTGAATTGGGTAGGAGTAGATGTCTGGGACACTATCAGGAGAGGCTCCCAACTGGTCCACATACCTTATGGGAGTGTCTGAAGATCTTGGATTGCCGACACGTTGACAGATGGACTTCACACCAGCCTGAGGAATGGTCTCCCATTCGTTTGTGCTGTCATTATCAGGAAAGTTCCTAGAGAGAAGGTCAGCATCTATGTTGTGTCTGCCTGGCCGGTACTGGACATCAAAATCAAACATGGATAAGGCAGCAAGCAATCTGTGTCCGACAGCACTGAGCTTTGCTGTCCAAAGCACGTATGTCAGGGGGTTATTATCGGTACGTACTGTGAACCAAGCCCAGGGTTAAAAATTGGCACCCGCCACTCGCCAAATGCGGGTAAAAAATATGTTTTGGCAAGTAAAATAAAATAGGTCACACGCCATTGGCAGGCTGCTGAAATATGCCGACTTTGCTATATAATAGGGGTGGCCAACCCACAGCTCGCGAGCCGCATGCGGCTCTTATCAGTGTGCGGCTCTTCGATCCATTAATTAAAACCATCGGCTCTTCTGTCATAAAAAATCAATTTATTGTTATAAGTGCGTATGGCCCTTTAAGAAATGTAACAGGCTTAAGTGGAGCAAGTGAGAGAGAGAGGAGTGCGCACGGGCAACGCAGGACTGCAGCGTGGTGGTGATATTGCACAACAAAAAATGTCAAGGAAGAAATGCGTGTCTTTGTTTGTGTGTGTGTGTGTGTGTGTGTGTGTCTGTGTGTCTGTGTGTGTCTGTGTGCGCGCGCATGTGTGGAGAGAGTATGAGAGAGACTGTGTGTGGATGTGTGTGGAGTAGTGTTGCATGGTATACTGGTACAAATGGTAGACCGCAGTAGGCTGCTACTTAAACAACACGGTACATGACATGGTGCCACTACTGTGGGATAAGTTCAAAGTCCAATCAAAGGAGGGTGAATGTCCACGCGCTGACCAATAACAGCCATAGAGAAACGAGGTTGGCTGGTTGATTTTTATTTTATTCATTTATTATTTTGAAAAGTGATTTATCTTTTTATAAATGACAAAAGGCACATCTGCCTCACTTTTGTGGTATCCTGATACTACTCAGAACCGTGATACTTTCACTGGTAGTGATTGGTAGTGATGGTATTGATTTTTCAAAAATCAAATTTTATACCCTGACCGAGCACCATAAAGGTAATCATGGAACTTGTCCACGACGGCCCACTTGAGTGCTAGAAACTCTAGCTGATGTATGGTGAAATGCATCCATGCAGGCCTGGTCCCATCTTTCTCCAAATGGTTCTGATTCTCTCAGGTAGCTCTTAGTAGGGTCTTTGTTGTGTTTCCTACTCTTCTGGGTGGGAGCATAGCCTTTTGTCAGTTCTGTCAGTGGCTTGACAATGGCAGCATAATTGGCTATAAACCTGCGGTAATACCCACAGAAGCCCAAAAATGATTTCAGGGTCTTTAGGTCAGTAGGCTGAGGCCAGGTGGTGACTGCCTCAATTTTCTGCGGGTCTGGTGAGACACCATCGGCTGACACAATGTGTCCCAAATATTTCACCTTTGGCAGGCAAAACTGACACTTGTCGAGAGAGATTTTCAGCCCAGCCTCTTCAAGTCGGTCAAGGACTTTCAGAAGCCTCTCCACATGTTCTTCCAATGACTTTCCAAAGACAATCAAATCATCAAGGTAGACAAGGACTTGGAGCAGGTTCATGTCACCAACCGTCTTCTCCATTAATCTTTGGGGCATCCTCTCAAACTTGAAGAGCCCCAGAGGGCAGATAAATGCCGTTTTTTCCTTGTCTTCCTCGGCAATAGCTATCTGATAATAGCCACTTCTCAAGTCAAGAGAGAGAACCAACAGCTTCCAGACAAGGAGTCCAGTACATTGTCAATACAAGGTCAATCAATCAATCAATCAATTTTATTTATAAAGCCCAATATCACAAATACAATTTGCCTCACAGGGCTTTACAGCATACGACATCCCTCTGTCCTTTAGACCCTCACAGCAGATAAGGAAAAACTCCCTAAAAAAAAAACCCTTTACCGGGGGGAAAAATATGGTAGAAACCTCAGGAAGAGCAACTGAGGAGGGATCCCTCTTCCAGGACGGACAGACGTGCAATAGATGTCGTACAGAACAGACCAGCATAACAAATTAACAGTAATCTGTATGACACAATACAGTAATCTGTATGACATCCTCGGTAATGACAGTAGCTTACAACAACATTCATGAAAGTAATAATATTGTCGTTATAGTTCTGGCTACTGTGGTACAATATGTTGAAAGTATATATTAGTATCAGGCAGTATACATGTATGATAATATCATATGTGTATAATAACAGTAGAAGTATGACTAATGATGGCAGCAGCAGCAGCAGCAGGCATCTGGCAGGACCACGGCAGCAGCACAACCACACACGTCTCACTATCCAGGCACCGCTGCAATACGAGTTAACCTGAGAGACAGTGGAGCACAAAGGCTCCGGAAAAGAAGCCGAGTTAGTGACATCCAGAATGGCCGAGTAAACAAGATACAGTAATAGGATACGAGAGAGAGAGAGAGAGAGAGAAGGTGCCCGGTGCATTATAGGTGGTCTGCCGGAGGGCAGACTAGGCCTCAGTCAGCCTAACTAGGGGCTGGTACAAGGCAAGCCTGAGCCAGCCTTAACTATAAGCTTTATCAAAGAGGAAAGTCTTAAGTCTAGCCTTAAATGTGGAGATGGTGTCTGCCTCCCGGACCGTAGCAGGAAGGTGATTCCACAGGAGAGGAGCCTGATAGCTGAAGGCTCTGGCTCCTGATCTACTTTTGGAGACTTTAGGGACCACGAGTAACCCTGCGTTCTCAGAGCGCAGAGTTCTGGTGGGATAATATGGCACTATGAGCTCTCTAAGATATGGCGGAGCTTGACCATTTAGAGCTTTATAAGTTAACAGTAGGATTTTAAATTCAATTCTGGATTTTACAGGGAGCCAGTGCAGAGAAGCTAAAACAGGAGAAATATGATCTCGTTTCTTAGTTCCTGTTAGTACTCGTGCTGCTGCATTCTGAATTAGCTGGAGAGTTTTTAATGATTTACTAGAGCTACCTGATAATAGAGAGTTACAGTAATCCAGCCTTGAGGTAACAAAAGCGTGGACCAATTTTTCTGCATCTTTTTGGGTCAAGATAGGCCTAATTTTTGCAATATTACGCAGATGAAAAAATGCAGTCCGTGAGGTTTGTTTTAAATGAGAATTAAAAGACAAATCTTGATCAAATGTTACTCCGAGGTTTCTTACGGTAGTGGTAGAGGCCAGAGCAATGCCATCGAGAGAAACTATGTCATCAGATAAAGAGTCTCTGAGTTGTTTGGGGCCAAGAACAGTAACTTCAGTTTTGTCTGAATTTAACATCAGGAAATTGGTGCTCATCCAGGTTTTTATGTCTTTAAGACAATTATGAAGTTTAGTTAATTGATCACTTTCTTCTGGCTTCATCGATAAATACAGCTGTGTATCATCCGCATAATAATGGAAATTTATAGAGTGATTTCTAATGATGTTACCTAAAGGAAGCATATATAGAATAAATAGGATTGATCCAAGCACAGAACCTGCGGAACTCCAAAACAAACTTTAGTACGTACGGATGATTCATTATGAATGTCAACAAATTGAAAACGATCAGATAATAAGATTTAAACCAGCTTAGTGCAGAACCTTTTAGGCCAATTAAGTGTTCCAGTCTCTGTAACAGAATTTCATGGTCAACAGTGTCAAACGCTGCACTAAGATCTAATAAAACAAGTACAGAGACGAGTCCTTTGTCTGAAGCAATCAGAAGGTCACTTGTAATTTTAACTAGTGCTGTCTCAGTGCTATGATGCACTCTAAATCCTGACTGTAATTCCTCAAATAAATTATTATCATGGAGAAAATCACACAGCTGGTCTGCGACTACTTTCTCAAGGATCTTTGACATAAAGGGAAGATTAGATATTGGTCTATAGTTGGCTAACACTCTGGATCCAGGGTGGGCTTTTTAGTAGAGGTTTAATTACAGCTACCTTAAAAGACTGTGGTACATAGCCTGTTAATAAGGATACATTGATCATATCTAATATATGGGTGTTAACTAAAGGTAAGACCTCCTTGAGTAGCCTAGTTGGGATGGGGTCTAGGAGACACGTTGATGATTTAGATGAAGAAATCACTGCGGTCAATTCTTGAAGAGAAATTGGGGAGAAGCAATCTAAATAAATATTAGGTGTTACAGCTGTGTTTGAGGTTAGATAGGTACTATCTGAGGACAGGAGGTCATGAATTTTGCCTCTAATAGTTAGAATTTTGTCATTAAAGAAGCTCATAAAATCATTACTGCTAAGGGCTAAAGGAATGCAAGGCTCAATAGAGCTTTGACTCTCAGTCAGCCTGGCTACAGTGCTGAAAAGAAACCTGGGGTTATTTTTGTTTTCTTCTATTAAAGCTGAGTAATAGTTTGCTCTGGCATTGCAGAGGCCCCTCTTATAAGTTTTGAGACTGTCTGCCCAGATTAAACGAGATTCTTCCAGTTTGGTTAATCGCCAATTCCTTTCAAACTTTCGCGATATTTGTTTTAATTTACGGGTGTCAGAGTTATACCAAGGAGCGAACTTTCTTTGTTTTGTTAACTTCTTTTTAAGAGGAGCTACAGAGTCGAGTGTCATTCGCAGCGAGCTTACAGCGCTATCAACAAATTGATCAATTCGGGAGAGGTTAAAGTCGGTGCGGGAAACCTCTGTTACTAAAGGACTTGGTATTGAATTTAACGACGGAGTAATCATTTCCTTAAATTTTGCGACAGCACTATCTGATAAACATCTGGTATAGTAACTGTTGCTGAGTGGTGTGTAATCGAGTAAAAAGAAATCAAAAGTAATCAAATAATGATCCAATAACGAGGGATTCTGTGGAAAGACTGTTAGGTTATCAATTTCAATTCCATACGTCAGAACTAGATCGAGGGTATGGTTAAAACAGTGAGTGGGTTCATGTACACCCTGACTGAAGCCAATGGAGTCTAATAATGAGATAAACGCGATAGCCAGGGAGTCATTAACAACGTCGACATGAATGTTAAAATCGCCTACAATAATAACTTATCTGATTTTAGAACTAGACTGGATAAAAACTCTGAGAATTCAGATAAATTCAGAATACGGGCCAGGAGCACGGTACACTATAACAAATAAAAGTGGCTGTGAGGGTTTCCAGGTCGGATGTAAAAGACTAAGAACAAGGCTTTCAAAAGAATTAGAATCTAGTTTTGGTTTAGGGCTGATTAACAGACTAGAGTTAAAAATGGCTGCAACTCCCCCTCCTCGGCCGCTGCCTCGAGAAATGTGGGTATTATTATGACTGGGAGGAGTGGATTCATTTAGACTAACATATTCATCTTGACACAGCCAGGTTTCAGTGAGACTGAGTAATCAATATGATTATCTGATATTAATTCGTTTACTAACACTGCTTTAGATGAAAGAGACCTGATCTTTAACAGTCCGCATTTAATTCTCCTGTTTTGTCTTTCTGTCACAGAAGAGGTTTTAATTTTTATGAGGTTGTTTTGCACAACTCCTCTTTGTTTAATTTTAGATTTAAATAATTTAGGTGGTCGGGGGACAGACACCGTTGGTATAAAACTATGGAAACTATGGCTGGGTAAGTGAACTAGAAGCTCAGAGAGGCGTATAGGACTGCAGCTCTCTGTCCTGGTCTCAACTCTGGGTTGTCAGGGATTTAATTTGCTAATAAAATTTTCCAGGTTCCTAGAAATGAGAGCAGCTCCATCCAAAGTGGGATGAATGCCGTCTCCTAATGAGACCAGGTTTTCCCCAGAAAGTTTGCCAATTATTAACGAAACCCACATCGTTTGCTGGACACCACCTGGACAGCCAGCGATTAAATGATGACATGCGGCTAACATGTCATCAGAGGTCAGATTAGGGAGGGGTCCAGAGAAAACTACGGAGTCCGACATCGTTTTTGCGTATTCACACACCGAGGCAATATTAATTTTAGTGACCTCCGATTGGCGTAACCGGGTGTCATTAACGCCGACGTGAATAACAATCTTACTGAATCTACGTTTAGCTTTAGCCAGCAGTTTTAAATTTGACTCAATGTCGCCCGCTCTGGCCCCAGGGATACATTTGACTATGGCCGCTGGTGTTGCTAACTTCACGTTCCGCAAAATAGAGCTGCCAATAACCAGAGTTTTATCGTCAGCGGGTGTGTCGCTGAGTGGGGAAAAAGCGGTTGGAGACGTGAACGGGCTGGTGGTGAGCCGTGGGCTTCGGCTTGGAGCTATGCTTCTGGCACACACTTATCCAACGTCCCGGCTGAACGGGAGTTACCGGAGGACCGCTAGCAGGAGCTAAGGCTGTGCTATGTCGCTCCGCACCGGCTACAGGGGACTGGCTAACTACCACAGCTACTGAGTGATTTTCCATGGTGCGGAGCCGCGCTTCTAATTCACTATAAGCCTCGCCTCCAGCGCAACAAATAAGCTACACTTGTTACACTTACCGCTGTCACTAAAGGAGGCAGAGGCATAACTGAACATGTGGCACACCGGGCAAGAGAGAGCAGAGGGAGAAGCCATTGCTAGCAGTAAAGCTAATGTAGCTACCAAGGCTAGTAACGTGCAAACAACAGCGAGAAAGTCGTAGAAAGGAGGAGAGCTATGAGTGCTTAAACAGAGCGAGTGTGAGTTAAGACTTGGAGTTGACGTTTTAAGCAACTAAAGTGAGAAAGCAGGTTAGTAGAATTCACCAGAGCAGCACAGAGACGCTGTCACAGAAACAGAAACACCGGAAATGACACAACTTGCACAACTTGCTTACCGCAATACGTCAGCACGTCACAGGGGTCCAGATCAGGTGTGGTGTACTGATCAGGGACTGTTCGGCTGTTTAGCAATCTGTAGTCAATACACATCCTGATGGTTCCATTTTTCTCCCTGACAATCACAATTGGTGATGTGTAGGGGCTGCAAGACTCTTTAATGATGCCTGCACACAGGAGCTCTTGAAGGTGCTTTCTTACATCATCAATATCAGCATAAGACGACGGGAACACTGTCTGAAAGGTCTAGTATCAGACAGACGGATGGTGTGCTCTACACCTTTAGCTAATCTAACATCCCAGTCACTTAAGGAGAAGACCTTTGACCTTTGGGACAGCTTCTGCTTCAGCCGCTCCTTCCACTCCGGTGGAACAGGGGAGTCTCCAAAGTTTATCAATTGGCATCCAAGTCTGATGGAGCTGACTTGTCAAGAGGAACAGCAGTGACACTTTCAGTTAAGTAAATGTGTCCCATGACGGTTCCCACTGGACCAAGATCCTGAAAGGCCTGGTACTACCATGGGCTGCAATAGCACACTGCCTGATAGAGGAGCTGGGGGATGAGTCAACCACCAAGATCCCTTTACCAACTGGCTGTGTGAAGCCAACTTTGCAGGCAACTTCTGTGTCTTTACCAGGGGGTAGGATTAAAGGGCTGGGGCCTTGCCACATCAGAAAGCCAACATCGTCATCTTGAACATCAGTGGGTGATACAGAGTCATTCGTGGCAACCTCATCCACTCTGTCAGCTCGTATGCCTAGGGTTCGTGTAATGTCAACGCCACTCTTTCTGCAGTGTTTCAGATTTCTCACGTGACTGGTATTTGTCCCTACCAGGACCGGGACCTGTTCTCCAGTCCAGGGAGTGGGGAAAATAAGGGCAAGAGCCGTTTCAGTCTGATAGGTTCCAATAACCTCTGCTGGGTATTCAAGCTCCACCACTATGTAGCCACGGTAGGGATAACCAGCTTCGGACTCACTTAGACCCCAGAGATCGAGACCAGATGTATTGGGAAGTCAGCTAGGTGCTCTTGATACCAGGACTCAAAAATAATGGTAACCTGAGAGCCATTGTCAAACAGAGCATCACAGGGGTGTCCATTGACTTTTAACGGTACTATGTTGGGTGGTCCAATCAAACGTTCAGGCATCGCTGTACTCTGGGGTGCAATCACCATACTTCTCTTGACAGCACAGTTAACTTCAGCCGACTGGTGGAAGACTGGGTTTCTTTGGACAGCCTCAGAGCTTGAATCAGTTTTTTAATGACTTTGCTCTGGTTCTCTTGATTACAGCACTTTGCAGCAAAGTGTCCGTTCTCTCCACACCGGTAGCAGAACTGTTCCTCAGGGCGCCCTACTGTTCTGATGGGGGAGTTGGCAGCCCTAGTGGTAGCCTCCACTGTTGAAACAGCTGTTTGATTGTCTGGAGCATTGGATGCAGCCACTTTATTATTTAGCTTTTGCTGCAATCTTTTTACTCGTTTCTTTAAAGCTGTCAGCTCAGAGTCTTGATGTTTTTCACAGGTGCATGCTGTTGTTGCAGGTACAGTATCAGAATACTCCTCTTTAGTTTCACATGGCTTGGTCACCACAGCTGCAACTATAGACTTGAGCTCTTTGACTTCAGCTTTTAGATTTTGGATCTCTGCCTGTTTCACATCCATTGCCTGTTTTGTTTGTACAGGATGCACTGAAGTCTTGAGTTTCATCCTTGAAGCCTCATATTCTTCTTCAGCACGGATCTCACTCAGGAGCTGCAGAAAGGTGGGTGCTTGGTCTTTCGTTCTCTTAAGCGTAGCTGGATGAGCATCAGGTCAGAAGCCACTGCACCTCTCAGTAGTTGCTCCACCCGAGCTCTATCCATACAGCTTGGAGGAAGGCCGCCTCTCTGAATGACTTTAGAGAGAGAAATATATGTATTTCACCCTTTAACCTTTTATCAAATCCTATTTATTCATGTTCTTATCACCAACTACTTACCATATTTATGCATATTTTCCCCGGGCTACACTTTTAAGCTCATATCACAGTCATTATAAAGGCTATATACACATGCTATATCTTGTTTTTTCAGGACAATCTGGGCTAACCAGATTTGCCATCATTTTACGTCCTACTATGTGCCTGTATTTTATATAAATTTTTATATCAATGAAAAAAACAAACATGCCTGACTAAATTCTTACATTTTTATTCTGGAACCTGGCAATATAAGAACCATGATGGTGGGACATTCTGTCACTTCATAGCTGTCCAAAACATGTGGTTTGTGCCAGGCAGAAAATGATTGCCAGTATTTTTTCATTTATTGCAAGAAATTCCATTGACTCATTCACAAGTCAAAAATGTGTTTTATCTGAAAGAAACATGCAATATTTACATTTAAGATAATAGAAAAATAGTCAACCAAGTGCAATAATGTCCTCCAAGATAATATTTGCCACTTTGTTTGCAGTAAACAAAGTTTGTTGTTGTTTTTCAGTTTCAGTTATATATTGGGGGGGGCTTATCGGGCATTGGGAGGACACACATGTCCCCCTCAATGTATATGGTGACTACGGCCCTGTCAGCCATGCATAATTAGGCCTCAGTTGTCTGGGTGCGCAAAGGTGAAGTGGCTGGTCTTGTCATACAAAGTTTGATGGAGTGTCAACTGGACAATATGGAGATATTTGCATCTTCAAAGCTGGACTACAAATGTGGATAGACAGGGAGAAACAGTGATGCGGTAAGATACGATATTCCTCACTATATGAAGTGACTGATAACAAGATCTGTATAATAGGTTGTAAAGAAATTCGTTAGGTTTTTATTTTGTAGACAATTAATCTGTATTTATAGCATGATGGGATGACAGCACAATGATGTGTGGTTTTGGAAAGCTCTGCTCCTGCGCTTTCATGTGAGATGCGTGGTATTTCTATGCGACGTGCATTCGCAAGTAATCCATCCAAGAGTAATGTGTGTGCAGAGCTGTATGAAAGCTCTGTTGTGCATAATTTTACTGTAACTTTATCATTTTTTTTCACTGTGAAAACATTGGACTACCGACAGACTGCTTGGTCTTGTCAGAAAGCTATGATTCTGCTGTTTCACGTGATATGCGTGGCTTCTCGCTATGACGCACGGTCGCGGAGAAAATCCGCGTTCGGGCCCACAGGGTTAAAGAGCATGTAACCGTAACAACTGTGTGGCACAACTCAGTGCTTTGGTCATTAAATAATGTCGGGCTTGGTTCGGGTTCAAACAGAAATATGTGGCCCGTGTACACACGGAAACCGGACATTATCAGTTTATTAAAAAAAACCCGGACGCTCTGGACGGGACATGAAAAGTGGACATGTCTGGGGAAAAAGAGGACGTTTGGTCTGCCTAGTATCTCCCCACCCATATGCGAAGGGAGGCTCTGGTGAAGTTTTAGAGTCCTCACAACACTTACAGAGATCAGAGGGGGAAGTGGGTAGCAGCACAACTGCACACCTAATGGCTGACGGCGACCCAGATTAAAACTTCCAAGAACACAGAATTGAAACCACAAAATATCTCCATACTGCTCAACCGTAGTAATCCAAGTGTCCTGAAGCCCGGACATAAAAAGTTGCCGTCAGCCATTACGTGTGCGCTCTGTCTCCACCTTCATGAACTCCAGGCAGAGTCACAGTCAGGTCACGTGAGTGAGGTCAAACGAGTCTTACGTAAACACGCATGAAAGGGGGACGTTTGGTTTGTTTTTCTGTCCTCCTGTTATGCAGATAGTTGAAGAATTTAAAGTAATGCAAGTAACAAAATAAGTTTTGATCAGTAACTGTAATGCAACTACTGAAATTATCAACAGTAATGTGTTTCATTACTGCATTACAGACAATTGTAATCTGATTACAGTAATGCATTACTCTGTTACTTTACTTTGTTACTTTACTTTTGTAACGCAGTAGCCTACCCCCAACACTAGTCATGACAGCCAATTTTGTGCAGTATCCTGCTAGACATCTATGTGACCGAGTGTTAGAATCAGTCTGTAACCTTGGACATCTAATTCTAATAATCATTATGTCAACTTGACATAAAGACAAAAAGAGCTGTATTTTTTTGTTAATGTCAAGTTGTTATGATAAAGACATCTTTTGGTAATGTCATCTTACTATACAATGACGAAAACTGTCTGTCTGTGGGTGGGTATTTGTGTCAGTTCCACGTTTTTTTCCTCACTGACTTGCTCAATCCATTTGAAATTTGGTACAGTGGTAGAGGGTAGTGGGAAGATGCAAATGAAGCAATATTACATCAATTGGCCAAGGGGGGAGCTATAGCAACCGACTGAATTTACAAACTGAATGGGCATATCTCATGCCCCGTATGTCGTACAGACATGAAACTTTACACAGAGATGGCTCTCCTCATGAGGAACAAATTTACCTCAAGAACCCATAACTTCCAGTAATATAGATTTTCTACCATTTTGAATTCAAATCGATCTCTTCCTAGGAAGTTTGACCGAACTGCATGAAACTTGGTGAACATAATCTACACCAATATCTAAAGTTCCCTGTTGGCAAAAGTTGGAAAACTTCTTCTTTTGCCTGCCTTAGGGACTGCAGACGGAAACTAGCTAAAAAGATATAATCTGGTGCAGTGCATCTTTACTCTGTTGAGTCCAATGTTCTCTGTACATGGTCCCTGATAAAAAATAAAAGAATATATAAACTATATAATGACGAAAACTCTGTCTGTCTGTGGATGTGGGTGTGTTCCATGTTTTTCTTCTCACTGACTTGGTCAATCCATGTGAACATAATCTAGGGAGCAATATCTAAAGTTCCCTGTTGTTGGAAAACTTACTAAAACTGAGCTTCTATAAGGCAATGAATATTGCGGAGGGTGTGGCTCATCACATAAACATGTGTAACATCTCAAGGGTTTCACCAATCACCACGCAATTATGTAGGCATATGACCACACATAATCTGAGGGGACCCCTCCATTACTGACGCAATCAAACAGAATGGGAGCACTAGAGAGCTAATTTCTTATCTAGGACGAATGGTCATATCGATTTATACTAAACTTGGTAGACATGTAGAAAAGGACACCTCAAGGTGACTGAAGAAATTTAACTCTAATTGGCAACTGCGTGGGGCTATAACAACAGAAATGCTTAAAAATGGCTAAAATGAGACCGATTGCTGTGGCTCCCCCTGTGGCCGATCTTTTTTTTTTTTTTTTTTTCTAATTTTTGGTATGACTAAGTCATGGTATGATATGCTGTACTCAGTGGGTATGGACTAGTCCTGGTTAATGTCAAGTTGTCATTATAAGGACATCCCAAACAAATTAATGTCAACTTGTCATGACAAAGACAACTTCTGGAAATGTCACTTTAATAATGTCAAGTTGTCATAATCAAGACAACCTGAACAATGTCAACTTGTTATTACAAAAACTGAATGACACTTAATGACAGCAGTCATAAACGTTTATGACATGTACATAATGTTCATGACAGGTTCATGACCGTGTCATGTCATAGTTATGACAGTGTCATGTCACTCTTTTGTAGAGAATTCATTGCATGAACGTCTTGAAACGTCTCCGGTTGCACTTTCGGGTCTAAAGAGATTTACGTCTCCATAAACGTTAAATCAAACATGTACTGTACTCACCTCCAAGGCTAATAAATGTTCAAAATGGTTGCTTAACTGTCTAAACTTTACTTGAGATAATAAATAGCAAACTCTGCATAGTGTGTTACAACTAAATCTAGTTATCTTAAGTATTGGAAAACAATAACCATATTCATATCCTGATTAATTGATTAGATGCTTTTATTAATAACCACTTAACCACTATTTTATACCTTCATCAAACGTGGTGGTGGTGATAGCAGGTGTGTGCCAGCATGGTGTGGATAAACACTCATTCATATAAATGTTTAGCCTTGGACTTGCATGAACGTCTTGAAACATCTCCGGTTGCACCTACGGGTCTAAAGATTTACATTTCCATAAACGTCCAAATCAAACATGTACTGGGGAGAGGGGTAGCAACACAACTCCACCTAAGCAGGCTGATGACCCCAGATTCAAACATCCAAAAACACATAATTGAAACCACAAAATATCTCCATACTTTGTCCGTAATGATCCAGTGTCCTGAAGCCCCAATAAAAAGTTGTTTGGAAAAACATCATTTGAACTATGTTTGTAGCCTCATTGTAGCCTGCAGCTCTAACTGCCTCTCTGTACACCGCACTCACGTATGCGCACTTGCATGAAACTTTGAGACTTGGGCACGCTTTCATGTGTGTTCTCGTGCTTTCACTGGTCTTGCGCGCAAGCGTGCACACAAAATAATATGCTTTTTCTGTGAGCTATAAAATGTAATTTAACTATTCAATTCAATGATTAATGTCTTACCTTCTTGATTTTTTCTTAGAAATGCAATGACGACTGTGGGTAATATGTATGTAAATGCTGTCCAATGTTAAGACAATACATGCATGATAGCGTGCACTAGGGCCCGTCATAATAGTGTGCACTGAGTGCCTGTTATATATTCTCTTCTCCACTGGCAAAGAGTGTTTTCAAATAGTGCAAGTTGGAGGCTAGGGGAGAGCGGGGCACAACTTAATACATTTTAGTTTTGGCTTTATGTTATTAAAACTGTTTGAGATTATTATTATTAGGGACCGAGCCTAGAGGCAGAGGACTGCTCAGAGAGCAGTCCTCGCCAAAGGCGAGGACCCTCTTGTATTTTGAACGCCAAATACGAACCATGCCACAGCCAAAACACTACTAAGCGAGGACTCTAATGCCTCTAAAGTCTTCATTAGAGGATGGCGAGGACACTATTGTTTTTGTAATGTTTATTATTAGGGGCCTCGAACGAAGGACGAGGACCCTATTGTTTTTGTAGCGTTTCTTATTATTAGGGGCCTCGAACGAAGGACGAGGACCCTATTGTTTTTGTAGCGTTTCTTATTAGGGGCCTCGAACGAAGGACGAGGTCCCTATTGTTCTTGTAGCGTTTATTATTATTAGGGGCCTCGAACGAAGGACGAGGACCCTATTGTTCTTGTAGCGTTTATTAGGGGCCTCGAACGAAGGACGAGGACCCTATTGTTCTTGTAGCGTTTATTATTATTAGGGGCCTCGAACGAAGGACGAGGTCCCTATTGTTCTTGTAGCGTTTATTATTATTATTATTAGGGGCCTCGAACGAAGGACGAGGTCCCCTCTTGTTCTTGTAGCGTTTATTATTATTATTATTATTAGGGGCCTCGAACGAAGGACGAGGTCCCTATTGTTCTTGTAGCGTTTATTATTATTATTATTATTATTATTAGGGACCTCGACAGAGGACCCTCTTGTTCCTGTAGCGTTTATTAGGGGCCTCGAACGAAGGACGAGGTCCCTATTGTTCTTGTAGCGTTTATTATTATTATTATTATTATTATTAGGGGCCTCGAACGAAGGACGAGGTCCCTATTGTTCTTGTAGCGTTTATTATTAGGGGCCTCGAACGAAGGACGAGGACCCTATTGTTCTTGTAGCGTTTATTATTATTAGGGGCCTCGAACGAAGGACGAGGTCCCCTCTTGTTCTTGTAGCGTTTATTATTATTATTATTAGGGACCTCGACAGAGGACCCTATTGTTCCTGTAGCGTTTATTATTATTAGGGGCCTCGAACGAAGGACGAGGACCCTATTGTTTTTGTAGCGTTTCTTATTATTAGGGGCCTCGAACGAAGGACGAGGTCCCTATTGTTCTTGTAGCGTTTATTATTTATTAGGGGCCTCGAACGAAGGACGAGGTCCCTCTTGTTCTTGTAGCGTTTATTATTAGGGGCCTCGAACGAAGGACGAGGTCCCCTCTTGTTCTTGTAGCGTTTATTATTATTATTATTATTATTAGGGACCTCGACAGAGGACCCTATTGTTCCTGTAGCGTTTATTATTATTAGGGGCCTCGAACGAAGGACGAGGTCCCTATTGTTCTTGTAGCGTTTATTATTATTATTATTAGGGGCCTCGAACGAAGGACGAGGACCCTATTGTTTTTGTAGCGTTTCTTATTAGGGGCCTCGAACGAAGGACGAGGTCCCTATTGTTCTTGTAGCGTTTATTATTATTATTATTATTATTATTATTATTATTATTTCTTTCTTCCGCCGCGACTTTAAACTGGATTTTGACCCCCTAAACATGCTTCAAAACTCACCAAAATTGGTACGTATGTCAGGACTGGTGAAAAATTTTATCTAATGAAGAAATAAATTCAAAAAGTGCAAAAATGGCTCTGTAGCGCCACCTAGAATGACTGAATCAGACTGAATCACTAAAATGGCCGCTGCTGCCAGTAGGAATGTCGTAGGAAGACCAAACCAAAACAGCCGTGTTCGTTTCATCAAGACCTACAAATCACGTGCTCGCGCCAATGACCTAAATCCAACAGGAAGTGAGGTATTTCCCTTTCAAAGTAAAATTTTCCTCAAAAACAAGAAATTCCTTAAAAATCGAACTACTCCTAAACCGTTTATCGTATCGGCCTCAAATTCGCACACATTATCGATCAATTGGTCCTTGTCAATTATTCTGCGTCAATTATAATTCATTTGAAGGGTTTGGATTTACTGGCCTCTTTTGTGTGATGTGCTCCCTTTACCTCCTGACGACTTGTTGTGCCACCTAGGCACACAAAAATGCCCGGTGCGACAGGTAGGAACCACTTAGAAAGACCAAACCAAAACTGTCGCGTTCGTCTCATAAAGACCTACAATCTCGCACTGCAACCCCTGACCTAACTCCAACAGGAAGCGCACTGTTGTTGTTTGAATGTAAGATGGCGTTTTTGACAAATTCTGCCGCTCAAAGATTTTTTGCTCCTACACCGTTTATCAGAACTGCTTCAAACTTTCACAAATTACAGATCTACCCCTGGTGAACATTACTTGCGAAGGATTTTGTCCTAACTTGAACGGTTTGGATCTCCCAAGCGTTTGCAGGTGCAGAGCACAACTCCTCATGATGATCTCTGTAAGAAAAGATGAGTGACAACACGTCCTAAACTTGTGACTAAGGCACATTTTTTAATTCCATAAACATACAAGCTTGATATCACTGCGTTCAGGACAAAATTATCTATCTGGTGATGCTTTCAGATTGAAAATGTGACTCACAGTTTGGCATCTAAAAGGACTAGTTTGTGAGATTTTCAGCCCATTCTGCTGTCTGCCTGCAGCCACATGCAGTCCTTCATTAGCATAACAAAAGCTGAAGTGTGAGTGTGTGTGTGTGTGTGTGTGTGTGTGTGTGTGTGTGTGTGGCATTCCTAATTTTCCTAAATAAATGCCTGATAGCAAAAATTTGTAACTACAACATTCCCTGGTGTAACTTTTTTTTGCCTCATTAACAATTGGAATCAAATCTGTAGCTACATCTGTGCTGCAGATCATACTGTCTTTGTGTAAACAGGAATCAATCACCAAGAGCACACAACAAGTGTGTTCATCTTAAAGGTATATTTTATCACAAAACTCTACATGTAAAACATCATTTACTCACTATTTATGAAAAATAAAGTGTTGCAATGCCTATATGCTATGAAACTTTGTTATGTTTCCTTTTGAAATCAACATTATTATGACTGACTGATTGATGTCCTCATCAGTAGTTTGGTTTTCAGAAGCCATCAAAGTTCTATTCCCATGTCATGGGTTCATTGTAAAAAAAAATGACCTTGCGTTCTATTGACATAACGGAACGCGACGCTCGCTTTCGACGTACGCCGGACCCCGAAATGGCGTGGGTCGAGGCCCCGTTCAACGCTGCTCGCAGCTTTAATTATTATTATTTCTTCTTTTTTCCGCCGCGACTTTAAACTGGATTTTGACCCCCTAAACATGCTTCAAAACTCACCAAAATTGGCACGTATGTCAGGACTGGTGAAAAATTTTATCTAATGAAGAAATAAATTCAAAAAGTGCAAAAAATGGCTCTGTAGCGCCACCTAGAATGACTGAATCACTAAAATGGCCGCTGCTGCCAGTAGGAATGTCGTAGGAAGACCAAACCAAAACAGTCGTGTTCATTTCAACAAGACCTACAAATCACGTGCTCGCACCAATGACCTAAATCCAACAGGAAGTGAGGTATTTCCCTTTCAAAGTAAAATTTTCCTCAAAAACAAGAAATTCTTTTAAAAATCATCTTCTCCTAAACCGTTCATCGTATCGGCCTCAAATTCGCACATTATTGATCAATTGGTCCTTGTCAATTATTGTGCGTGAATTATCAGCCATTTGAAGCGTTTAGATTTACTGGCCTCTTTTGTGTGATGTGCTCCCTTTACCTCCTGACAACTTGTTGTGCCACCTAGGCACACAAAAATGCCCGGTGCGAAGGGTAGGAACCACTTAGAAAGACCAAACCAAAACTGTCACGTTCGTCTCATAAAGACCTACAATGTCGCGCTGCAACCCCTGACCTAACTCCAACAGGAAGCGCACTGTTGTTGTTTGAATGTAAGATGGCGTTTTTGACAAATTCTGTCGCTCAAAGATTTTTTGCTCCTACACCGTTTATCAGAACTGCTTCAAACGTTCACAAATTACAGATCTACCTCTGGTGAACATTACTTGCGAAGGATTTTGTCCTAACTTGAACGGTTTGGATCTCCCAAGCGTTTGCAGGTGCAGAGCACAACTCCTCATGATGATCTCTGTAAGAAAAGATGGGTGACAACACGTCCTAAACTTGTGACTAAGGCACAGTTTTTTATTCCATAAACATACATACTTGATATCACTGCGTTCAGAACAAAATTATCTATCTGGTGATGCTTTCAGATTGAAAATGTGACTCATGGTTTGGCATCTAAAAGGACTAGTTTGTGAGATTTTCAGCCCATTCAGCTGTCTGCCTGCAGCCACATGCAGTCCTTCATTAGCATAACAAAAGCTGAAGTGTGAGTGTGTGTGTGTCTCTGTGTGTGTGTGTCATTCCTAATTTTCCTAAATAAATGCCTGATAGAAAAAAATCTGTAAATACAACATTCCTGGTGTAACTTTTTTTTGCCTCATTAACAATTGGAATCAAATCTGTAGCTGCATCTGTGCTGCAGATCATACTGTCTTTGTGTAAACAGGAATCAATCACCAAGAGCACACAACACGTGTGTTCATCTTAAAGGTATATTTTATCACAAAACTCTACATGTAAAACATCATTTACTCACTATTTATGGAAAATACAGTGTTGCAATGCCTATATGCTATGAAACTTTGTATGTTTCCTTTTGAAATCAACATTATTAGGAGAAATACAGTTCCATTATTGACAATGCTATATCTCAATACACATGTTCCACAGCCAATTCATATTAAGCCTTGATCATAAATGTTTATAACATTGTTGTGTATACTTGAATATCTCAAAATTAAATCAATTTCCTAAAATGTAACTCCACTGTAAACTTTTTCTAAAATTCTTCTATAATATTAATACTTTCAGTAGTGTCATTGTAAGCTGTCAAATGCTTCCTGCTGATGTTGTTATCCTTAGTTATAGTCAACTCATCTTGAGTACATAGTCATTAATTAGCATAAAAATGGCTTCACAGATACATGTGTGTGTGTGTGTGTGTGTGTGTGTGTGTGTGTGTGTGTGTGTGTGTGTGAGATTTCTAATTTTCAGATACAGACACACCAAAACACACACTCCAATCCCTGTCCCCTTTCTCTCTCTCTCTCTCTCTCTCTCTCTGTCTCTCGTGTCCTGTTAGTGCATGTCACTAACTCGGCTGACTGCATGTCAGAAACTCAACCTCTTCTCCACAGTCTTTGTGCTCTACTACCTCACAGGTTAACTTCTACCACAGCACTGCTTGGATAGTGTGACATGTGAGGTCGTGCTATAGCTGTGGTGTCAAATGCCACCTGCTGATTTAGTTATCATTAGTCATTAGTCAACTCATCTTGATTGCCTGGGCTGTCACCAAAGTACGTGATTCTTAATTAGCATAACAATAGCTCCACTCTGACAGATACATGTGAGTGTGTATGTGTGTGTGTGTTTGTCTGTCTGTGTATGTGTGTGTCTGAGTGTGTCACTTATACTCTCATTATACACATTTGATTATTGTCACGTATGTAAACCATTAGATATTAATATATACTTTCAACAAATTGTACCACAATAACCAGAATTGAAATTATAATATTATTACTTTTATGAATGTTGTTGTAAGCTACTGTCATGACCATCTGTCCTACATCTCTCTCTGTCTCCCCTTCTGTTTCATTGGGTCTGAAGGACAGAGGGATGTTGTTACTGTAAAGCCCTGTGAGGCAAATTGTGCTTTGTGATATTGATTGCTTGATTGATTGATTGACTGACTGACTGATTGATGTCCTCATCAGTAGTTTGGTTTTCAGAAGCCATCAAAGTTCTATTCCCATGTCATGGGTTCATTGTAAAAAAAAAATGACCTTGCGTTCTATTGACATAACGGAACGCGACGCTCGCTTTCGACGTACGCCGGACCCCGAAATGGCGTGGGTCGAGGCCCCGTTCAACGCTGCTCGCAGCTTTAATTAGGGGCCTCGAACGAAGGACGAGGACCCTATTGTTCTTGTAGCGTTTATTATTATTATTATTTCTTCTTTCTTCCGCCGCGACTTTAAACTGGATTTTGACCCTTTAAACATGCTTCAAAACTCACCAAAATTGGTACGTATGTCAGGACTGGTGAAAAATTTTATCTAATGAAGAAATAAATTCAAAAAGTGCAAAAATGGCTCTGTAGCGCCACCTAGAATGACTGAATCACAAAAATGGCCGCTGCTGCCAGTAGGAATGTCATAGGAAGACCAAACCAAAACAGCCGTGTTCGTTTCTTCAAGACCTACAAATCACGTGCTCGCACCAATGACCTAAATCCAACAGGAAGTGAGGTATTTCCTTTCAAAGTAAAATTTTCCTCAAAAACAAGAAATTCCTTTAAAAATCATCTTCTCCTAAACCGTTCATCGTATCGGCCTCAAATTCGCACACATTATTGATCAATTGGTCCTTGTCAATTATTCTGCGTGAATTATCAGCCATTTGAAGGGTTGGATTTACTGGCCTCTTTTGTGTGATGTGCTCCCTTTACCTCCTGACGACTTGTTGTGCCACCTAGGCACAAAAATGCCGGTGCGACGGGTAGGAACCACTTAGAAAGACCAAACCAAAACTGTCGCGTTCGTCTCAGAAAGACCTACAATGTCGCGCTGCAACCCTGACCTAACTCCAACAGGAAGCGCACTGTTGTTGTTTGAATGTAAGATGGCGTTTTTGACAAATTCTGCCGCTCAAAGATTTTTTGCTCCTACACCGTTTATCAGAACTGCTTCAAACTTTCACAAATTACAGATCTACCCCTGGTGACATTACTTGCGAAGGATTTTGTCCTAACTTGAACGGTTTGGATCTCCCAAGCGTTTGCAGGTGCAGAGCACAACTCCTCATGATGATCTCTGTAAGAAAAGATGAGTGACAACACATCCTAAACTTGTGACTGAGGCACATTATTTTATTCCATAAACATACAAGCTTGATATCACTGCGTTCAGAACAAAATTATCTATCTGGTGATGCTTTCAGATGAAAATGTGACTCACGGTTTGGCATCTAAAAGGACTAGTTTGTGAGATTTTCAGCCCATTCTGCTGTCTGCCTGCAGCCACATGCAGTCCTTAATTAGCATAACAAAAGCTGAAGTGTGAGTGTGTGTCTGTGTGTGTGTGTGTGTGTGTGTGTGTGTGTCTGTGTGTGTGGCATTCCTAATTTTCCTAAATAAATGCCTGATAGCAAAAATTTGTAACTACAACATTCCCTGGTGTAACTTTTTTTTGCTCATTAACAATTGGAATCAAATCTGTAGCTACATCTGTGCTGCAGATCATACTGTCTTTGTGTAAAACAGGAATCAATCACCAAGAGCACACAACACGTGTGTTCATCTTAAAGGTATATTTTATCACAAAACTCTACATGTAAAACATCATTTACTCACTATTTATGGAAAATACAGTGTTGCAATGCCTATATGCTATGAAACTTTGTTATGTTTCCTTTTGAAATCAACATTATTAGGAGAAATACAGTTCCATTATTGACAATGCTATATCTCAATACACATGTTCCACAGCCAATTCATATTAAGCCTTGATCATAAATTTATAACATTGTTGTGTGTACTTGAATATCTCAAAATTAATCAATTTCCTAAAATGTAACTCCACTGTAAACTTTTTCTAAAATTCTTCTATAATATTAATACTTTCAGTAGTGTCATTGTAAGCTGTCAAATGCTTCCTGCTGATGTTGTTATCATTAGTTATAGTCAACTCATCTTGAGTACATGGTCATTAATTAGCATAAAAATGGCTTCACAGATACGTGTGTGTGTGTGAGTGTGTGTGTGTGTGTGTGTGTGTGTGTGTGTGTGTGTGTGTGTGTGTGTGTGTGTTTTCTAATTTTCAGATACAGACACACCAAAACACACACTCCAACACACCAAAACACACACTCCACTCCCTGTCCCCTTTCTCTCTCTCTCTCTCTCTCTCTCTCTCTCTCTCTCTCTCTCTGTCTCTCGTGTCCTGTTAGTGCATGTCACTAACTCGGCTGACTGCATGTCAGAAACTCAACCTCTTCTCCACAGTCTTTGTGCTCTACTACCTCACAAGTTAACTTCTACCACAGCACTGCTTGGATAGTGTGACATGTGAGGTCGTGCTATAGCTGTGGTGTGAAATGCCACCTGCTGATTTAGTTATCATTAGTCATTAGTCAACTCATCTTGAGTGCCTGGGCTGTCACCTAACTACGTGGTCCTTAATTAGCATAACAATAGCTCCACTCTGACAGATACATGTGAGTGTGTATGTGTGTGTGTGTTTGTCTGTCTGTGTATGTGTATGTGTGTGTGTTTGTGTCTGTGTGTGTGTCATACTTATACTCTCATTATACACATTTGATTATTGTCACGTATGTAAACCATTAGATATTAATATATACTTTCAACAAATTGTACCACAATAACCAGAATTGAAATTATAATATTATCACTTCTATGAATGTTGTTGTAAGCTACTGTCATGACCATCTTTCCTACATCTCTCTCTGTCTCCCCTTCTGTTTCATTGGGGCTGAAGAACAGAGGGATGTTGTATGCTGTAAAGCCCTGTGAGGCAAATTGTGATTTGTGATATTGATTGCTTGATTGATTGATTGACTGACTGACTGATTGATGTCCTCATCAGTAGTTTGGTTTTCAGAAGCCATCAAAGTTCTACTCCCATGTCATGGGTTCATTGTAAAAAAAAAATGACCTTGCGTTCTATTGACATAACGGAACGCGACGCTCGCTTTCGACGTACGCCGGACCCCGAAATGGCGTGGGTCGAGGCCCCGTTCAACGCTGCTCGCAGCTTTAATTATTATTATTATTATTAGGGGCCTCGAACGAAGGACGAGGTCCCTATTGTTCTTGTAGCGTTTATTATTATTATTATTAGGGACCTCGACAGAGGACCCTCTTGTTCCTGTAGCGTTTATTATTATTAGGGGCCTCGAACGAAGGACGAGGACCCTATTGTTCTTGTAGCGTTTATTAGGGGCCTCGAACGAAGGACGAGGTCCCTATTGTTCTTGTAGCGTTTATTATTATTAGGGACCTCGACAGAGGACCCTATTGTTCCTGTAGCGTTTATTATTATTATTATTATTTCTTTCTTCCGCCGCCACTTTAAAGTGGATTTTGACCCCCTAAACATGCTTCAAAACTCACCAAAATTGGTACGTATGTCAGGACTGGTGAAAAATTTTATCTAATGAAGAAATAAAATTAAAAAGTGCAAAAATGGCTCTGTAGCGCCACCTAGAATGACTGAATCACTAAAATGGCCGCTGCTGCCAGTAGGAATGTCGTAGGAAGACCAAACCAAAACAGTCGTGTTCATTTCAACAAGACCTACAAATCACGTGCTCGCACCAATGACCTAAATCCAACAGGAAGTGAGGTATTTCCCTTTCAAAGTAAAATTTTCCTCAAAAACAAGAAATTCCTTTAAAAATCATCTTCTCCTAAACCGTTCATCGTATCGGCCTCAAATTCGCACACATTATCGATCAATTGGTCCTTGTCAATTATTCTGCGTGAATTATCGGCCATTTGAAGGGTTTGGATTTACTGGCCTCTTCCGTGTGATGTGCTCCCTTTACCTCCTGACGACTTGTTGTGCCACCTAGGCACACAAAAATGCCCGGTGCGACGGGTAGGAACCACTTAGAAAGACCAAACCAAAACTGTCGCGTTCGTCTCATAAAGACCTACAAATGTCGCGCTGCAACCCCTAACCTAACTCCAACAGGAAGCGCACTGTTGTTGTTTGAATGTAAGATGGCGTTTTTGACAAATTCTGTCGCTCAAAGATTTTTTGCTCCTACACCGTTTATCAGAACTGCTTCAAACTTTCACAAATTACAGATCTACCCCTGGTGAACATTACTTGTGAAGGATTTTGTCCTAACTTGAACGGTTGGATCTCACAAGCGTTTGCAGGTGCAGAGCACAACTCCTCATGATGATCTCTGTAAGAAAAAATGAGTGACAACACATCCTAAACTTGTGACTATGGCACATTTTTTTATTCCATAAACATACAAGCTTGATATCACTGCGTTCAGAACAAAATTATCTATCTGGTGATGCTTTCAGATTGAAAATGTGACTCACGGTTTGGCATCTAAAAGGACTAGTTCGTGAGATTTTCAGCCCATTCTGCTGTCTACCTGCAGCCACATGCAGTCCTTAATTAGCATAACAAAAGCTGAAGTGTGAGAGTGTGTGTGTGTGTGTCTGTGTGTGTGTCATTCCTAATTTTCCTAAATAAATGCCTGATAGTAAAAAATTTGTACATACAACATTCCCTTGTGTTACTTTTTTGCCTCATTAACAATTGGAATCAAATGTGTAGCTACATCTGTGCTGCAGATCATACTGTCTTTGTGTAAACAGGAATCAATCACCAAGAGCACACAACACGTGTGTTCATCTTAAAGGTATATTTTATAACAAAATCCTACATGTAAAACATCATTTACTCACTATTTATGGAAAATACAGTGTTGCAATGCCTATATGCTATGAAACTTTCTTATGTTTCCTTATGAAATCAACATTATTAGGAAAAATACAGTTCCATTATTGACAATGCTATGTCTCAATACACATGTTCCACAGCCAATTCATATTAAGCCTTGATCATGAATGTTTATAACTTTGTTGTGTATATTTGAATATCTCAATATCTCAAAATTAATCAATTTCCTAAAATGTAACTCCACTGTAAACTTTTTCTACAATTCTTCTATAATATTAATACTTTCAATAGTGTCATTGTAAGTTGTCAAATGTCTCCAGCTGATTTAGTTATCATTAGTTATAGTCAACTCATCTTGAGTGCCTGGGCTGTCACCTCACTACGCGGTCCTTAATTAGCATAACAATAGCTCCACTCTGACAGATACCTGTCAGTTTGTATGTATGTGTGTGTTTGTCTGTCTGTGTATGTGTGTGTGTGTGTGTGTGTGTGTGTGTGTCATACTTATACTTTCATTATACACATTTGATTATTGTCACATATGTAAACCATTAATATTAAATATGCGTTCAACAAATTGTACCACAATAACCAGAATTGAAATTATAAGATTATTACTTTTATTAATGTTGTTGTAAGCTACTGTCATTACCATCTGTCCTACATCTCTCTCTGTCTCCCCTTCTGTTTCATTGGGTCTGAAGAACAGAGGGATGTTATATGATGTAAAGCCCTGTGAGGCAAATTGTGATTTGTGATATTGATTACTTAATTGCTTGATTGATTGACTGACTGACTGACTGATGTCCTCATCAGTAGATTGGTTTTCAGAAGCCATCAAAGTTCTACTCCTATGTCATGGGTTCATTGTAAAAAAAAAAAAAATTCCCTTGCGTTCTATTGACATAACAGAACGCGACGCTCGCTTTCGACGTACGCCGGACCCCCGAAATGGCGTGGGTCGAGGTCCCGTTCAACGCTGCTCGCAGCTTTAATTAGGGGCCTCGAACGAAGGACGAGGTCCCTATTGTTCTTGTAGCGTTTATTATTATTATTATTATTATTATTAGGGACCTCGACAGAGGACCCTCTTGTTCCTGTAGCGTTTATTATTATTATTATTATTATTTTTTCTTTCTTCCGCCGCCACTTTAAACTGGATTTTGACCCCCTAAACATGCTTCAAAACTCACCAAAATTGGTACGTATGTCAGGACTGGTTAAAAATTTTATCTAATGAAGAAATTAATTCAAAAAGTGCAAAAATGGCTCTGTAGCGCCACCTAGAATGACTAATCACTAAAATGGCCGCTGCTGCCAGTAGGAATGTCGTAGGAAGACCAAACCAAAACAGCCGTGTTCGTTTCATCAAGACCTACAAATCACGTGCTCGCACCAATGACCTAAATCCAACAGGAAGTGAGGTATTTCCCTTTCAAAGTAAAATTTTCCTCAAAAACAAGAAATTCCTTAACAATCCAACTACTCCTAAACCGTTTATCGTATTGGCCTCAAATTCGCACACATTATCGATCAATTGGTCCTTGTCAATTATTGTGCGTGAATTATCAGCCATTTGAAGGGTTTGGATTTTACTGGCCTCTTCCGTGTGATGTGCTCCCTTTACCTCCTGACGACTTGTTGTGCCACCTAGGCACACAAAAATGCCCGGTGCGACGGGTAGGAACCACTTAGAAAGACCAAACCAAAACTGTCGCGTTCGTCTCATAAAGACCTACAAATGTCGCGCTGCAACCCCTGACCTAACTCCAACAGGAAGCGCACTGTTGTTGTTTGAATGTAAGATGGCGTTTTTGACAAATTCTGTCGCTCAAAGATTTTTTTGCTCCTACACCGTTTATTAGAACTGCTTCAAACGTTCACAAATTACAGATCTACCCCTGGTGAACATTACTTGTGAAGGATTTTGTCCTAGCTTGAACGGTTTGGATCTCCCAAGCGTTTGCAGGTGCAGAGCACAACTCTTCATGATGATCTCTGTAAGAAAAAGATGAGTGACAACACATCCTAAACTTGTGACTAAGGCACATTTTTTTATTCCATAAACATACAAACTTGATATCACTGCGTTCAGAACAAAATTTATCTATCTGGTGATACTTTCACATTGAAAATGTGACTCATGGTTTGGCATCTAAAAGGACTAGTTTGTGAGATTTTCAGCCCATTCTGCTGTCTGCCTGCAGCCACATGCAGTCCTTCATTAGCATAACAAAAGCTGAAGTGTGATTGTGTGTGTGTGTGTGTGTGTGTGTGTCTCTGTGTGTGTGTCATTCCTAATTTTCCTAAATAAATGCCTGATAGTAAAAAATTTGTAAATACAACATTCTCTGGTGTAACTTTTTTGCCTCATTAACAATTGGAATCAAATCTGTAGCTACATCTGTGCTGCAGATCATACTGTCTTTGTGTAAACAGGAATCAATCACCAAGAGCACAAACACGTGTGTTCATCTTAAAAGTATATTTTATCACAAACTCTACATGTAAAACATCATTTACTCACTATTTATGGAAAATACAGTGTTGCAATGCCTATATGCTATGAAACTTTGTTATGTTTCCTTATGAAATCAACATTATTAGGGAAAATACAGTTCCATTATTGACAAAGCTATATCTCAATACACATGTTCCACAGCCAATTCATATTAAGCCTTGATCATAAATGTTTATAACTTTGTTGTGTATATTTGAATATCTCAAATTAATCAATTTCCTAAAATGTAACTCCACTGTAAACTTTTTCTAAAATTCTTCTTTAATTTTAGTACTTTCAGTAGTGTCATTGTCAGCTGTCAAATGCCTCCAGCTGATTTTGTTATCTTTAGTTATAGTCAACTCATCTTGAGTACATGGTCATTAATTAGCATAAAAATGGCTTCACAGATACGTGTGTGTGTGTGTGTGTGTGTGTGATTTCTAATTTTCAGATACAGACACACCAAAACGCACACTCCAATCCCTGTCCCCTTTCTCTCTCTCTCTCTCTCTCTCTGTCTCTCTCTCTCTCTCTCCTCTCTCGTGTCCTGTTAGTGCATGTCACTAACTCATCTGACTGCATGTCAGAAACTCAACCTCATCTCACATTCTTTGTGCTCTAATACCTCAGGTTAACTTCTACCACAGCACTGCTTGGATAGTGTGACATGTGATGTCGTGCTATAGCTGTGGTGTCAAATGCCACCTGCTGATTTTTAGTTATCATTAGTCATTAGTCAATCATCTTGAGTGCCTGGGCTGTCACCTAACTACACTAAAACACACACTCCAATCCCTGTCCCTTTCTCTCTCTCTCTCTCTCTCTCTCTCTCTCTCTCTCTCTCTCTCTCCTCTCTCTCTCTCTCTCTCTCTCTCTCTCTCTCTCTCTCATGTCCTGTTAGTGCATGTCACTAACTCGGCTGACTGCATGTCAGAAACTCAACCTCTTCTCCACAGTCTTTGTGCTCTACTACCTCACAGATTAACTTCTACCACAGCACTGCTTGGATAGTGTGACATGTGAGGTCGTGCTATAGCTGTGGTGTCAAATGCCACCTGCTGATTTAGTTATCATTAGTCATTAGTCAACTCATCTTGAGTGCCTGGGCTGTCACCTAACTACGTGGTCTTTAATTAGCATAACAATAGCTCCACTCTGACAGATACATGTGAGTGTGTATGTGTGTGTGTGTTTGTCTGTCTGTGTATGTGTGTGTGTGTGTGTGTGTGTGTGTCATACTTATACTGTCATTATACACATTTGATTATTGTCACATGTGTAAACCATTAGATATTAATATATACTTTCAACAAATTGTACCACAATAAGCAGAATTGAAATTATAATACTATTACTTTTATTAATGTTGTTGTAAGCTACTGTCATTACCATCTGTCCTACATCTCTCTCTGTCTCCCCTTCTGTGTCATTGGGTCTGAAGAACAGAGGGATGTTGTATGCTGTAAAGCCCTGTGAGGCAAATTGTGATTTGTGATATTGATTGCTTGATTGATTGACTGACTGACTGATTGATGTCCTCATCAGTAGTTTGGTTTTCAGAAGCCATCAAAGTTCTACTCCCATGTCATGGGTTCATTGTAAAAAAAATGACCTTGCGTTCTATTGACATAACAGAACGCGACGCTCGCTTTCGACGTACGCCGGACCCCGAAATAGCGTGGGTCGAGGTCCCGTTCAACGCTGCTCGCAGCTTTAATTATTATTATTTCTTTCTTCCGCCGCGACTTTAAACTGGATTTTGACCCCCTAAACATGCTTCAAAACTCACCAAAATTGGTACGTATGTCAGGACTGGTGAAAAATTTTATCTAATGCAGAAATAAATTCAAAAAGTGCAAAAATGGCTCTGTAGCGCCACCTAGAATGACTGAATCAGACTGAATCACTAAATGGCCGCTGCTGCCAGTAGGAATGTCGTAGGAAGACCAAACCAAAACAGCCGTGTTCGTTTCTTCAAGACCTACAAATCACGTGCTCGCACCAATGACCTAAATCCAACAGGAAGTGAGGTATTTCCCTTTCAAGTAAAATTTTCCTCAAAAACAAGAAATTCCTTAAAATCGAACTACTCCTAAACCGTTTATCGTATCGGCCTCAAATTCGCACACTTATCGATCAATTGGTCCTTGTCAATTATTCTGCGTCAATTATAATTCATTTGAAGGGTTTGGATTTACTGGCCTCTTTTGTGTGATGTGCTCCCTTTACCTCCTGACGACTTGTTGTGCCACCTAGGCACACAAAAATGCCGGTGCGACAGGTAGGAACCACTTAGAAAGACCAAACCAAAACTGTCTCGTTCGTCTCATAAAGACCTACAAATGTCGCACTGCAACCCCTGACCTAACTCCAACAGG
Source organism: Epinephelus cyanopodus (assembly GCA_026686955.1). Lineage (NCBI taxonomy): Eukaryota > Metazoa > Chordata > Actinopteri > Perciformes > Serranidae > Epinephelus > Epinephelus cyanopodus. Next base: position 287,213 of record CM048919.1, read on the forward strand.
AAGCGCACTGTTGTTGTTTGAATGTAAGATGGCGTTTTTGACAAATTCTGTCGCTCAAAGATTTTTTGCTCCTACACCGTTTATCAGAACTGCTTCAACTTTCACAAATTACAGATCTACCCTGGTGAACATTACTTGCGAAGGATTTTGTCCTAACTTGAACGGTTTGGATCTCCCAAGCGTTTGCAGGTGCAGAGCACAACTCCTCATGATGATCTCTGAGAGAAAAATGAGTGACAACACATCCTAAACTTGTGACTAAGGCACATTTTTTAATTCCATAAACATACAAGCTTGATATCACTGCGTTCAGGACAAAATTATCTATCTGGTGATGCTTTCAGATTGAAAATGTGACTCACAGTTTGGCATCTAAAAGGACTAGTTTGTGAGATTTTCAGCCCATTCTGCTGTCTGCCTGCAGCCACATGCAGTCCTTCATTAGCATAACAAAAGCTGAAGTGTGAGTGTGTGTGTGTGTGTGTGTGTGTGTGTGTGTGTGTGTGTGTGTGTGGCATTCCTAATTTTCCTAAATAAATGCCTGATAGCAAAATTTGTAACTACAACATTCCCTGGTGTAACTTTTTTTTGCCTCATTAACAATTGGAATCAAATCTGTAGCTACATCTGTGCTGCAGATCATACTGTCTTTGTGTAAACAGGAATCAATCACCAAGAGCACACAACACGTGTGTTCATCTTAAAGGTATATTTTATCACAAAACTCTACATGTAAAACATCATTTACTCACTATTTATGAAAAATAAAGTGTTGCAATGCCTATATGCTATGAAACTTTCTTATGTTCCTTATGAAATCAACATTATTAGGAGAAATACAGTTCCATTATTGACAATGCTATATCTCAATACACATGTTCCACAGCCAATTCATATTAAGCCTTGATCATAAATGTTTATAACATTGTTGTGTATACTTGAATATCTCAAAATTAATCAATTTCCTAAATGTAACTCCACTGTAAACTTTTTCTAAAATTCTTCTATAATATTAATACTTTCAGTAGTGTCATTGTAAGCTGTCAAAAGCCTCCAGCTGATTTTGTTATCATTAGTTATAGTCAACTCATCTTGAGTACATGGTCATTAATTAGCATAAAAATGGCTTCACAGATACGTGTGTGTGTGTGTGTGTGTGTGTGTGTGTGTGTGTGTGTGTGTGATTTCTAATTTTCAGATACAGACACACCAAAAAACACACTCCAATCCCTGTCCCCTTTCTCTCTCTCTCTCTCTCTCTCTCTCTCTCTCTCGTGTCCTGTTAGTGCATGTCACTAACTCGGCTGACTGCATGTCAGAAACTCAACCTCTTCTCCACAGTCTTTGTGCTCTAATACCTCACAGGTTAACTTCTACCACAGCACTGCTTGGATAGTGTGACATGTGAGGTCGTGCTATAGCTGTGGTGTCAAATGCCACCTGCTGATTTAGTTATCATTAGTCATTAGTCAACTCATCTTGAGTGCCTGGGCTGTCACCTAACTACGTGATTCTTAATTTAGCATAACAATAGCTCCACTCTGACAGATACATGTGAGTGTGTATGTGTGTGTGTGTTTGTCTGTCTGTGTATGTGTGTGTCTGAGTGTGTCATACTTATACTCTCATTATACACATTTGATTATTGTCACGTATGTAAACCATTAGATATTAATATATACTTTCAACAAATTGTACCACAATAACCAGAATTGAAATTATAATATTATTACTTCTATGAATGTTGTTGTAAGCTACTGTCATGACCATCTGTCCTACATCTCTCTCTGTCTCCCCTTCTGTTTCATTGGGTCTGAAGGACAGAGGGGATGTTGTATGCTGTAAAGCCCTGTGAGGCAAATTGTGCTTTGTGATATTGATTGCTTGATTGATTGATTGACTGATGACTGATTGATGTCCTCATCAGTAGTTTGGTTTTCAGAAGCCATCAAAGTTCTATTCCCATGTCATGGGTTCATTGTAAAAAAAAAAATGACCTTGCGTTCTATTGACATAACGGAACGCGACGCTCGCTTTCGACGTACGCCGGACCCCGAAATGGCGTGGGTCGAGGCCCTGTTCAACGCTGCTCGCAGCTTTAATTATTATTTCTTCTTTCTTCCGCCGCGACTTTAAACTGGATTTTGACCCTTTAAACATGCTTCAAAACTCACCAAAATTGGCACGTTTGTCAGGACTGGTGAAAAATTTTATCTAATGAAGAAATAAATTCAAAAAGTGCAAAAATGGCTCTGTAGCGCCACCTAGAATGACTGAATCACTAAAATGGCCGCTGCTGCCAGTAGGAATGTCGTAGGAAGACCAAACCAAAACAGCCGTGTTCGTTTCATCAAGACCTACAAATCACGTGCTCGCACCAATGACCTAAATCCAACAGGAAGTGAGGTATTTCCCTTTCAAAGTAAAATTTTCCTCAAAAACAAGAAATTCCTTTAAAAATCATCTTCTCCTAAACCGTTCATCGTATCGGCCTCAAATTCGCACACATTATCGATCAATTGGTCCTTGTCAATTATTCTGCGTGAATTATCAGCCATTTGAAGGGTTTGGATTTACTGGCCTGTTTTGTGTGATGTGCTCCATTTACCTCCTGACGACTTGTTGTGCCACCTAGGCACACAAAAATGCCCGGTGCGAAGGGTAGGAACCACTTAGAAAGACCAAACCAAAACTGTCGCGTTCGTCTCATAAAGACCTACAAATGTCGCGCTGCAACCCCTGACCTAACTCCAACAGGAAGCGCACTGTTGTTGTTTGAATGTAAGATGGCGTTTTTGACAAATTCTGCCGCTCAAAGATTTTTTGCTCCTACACCGTTTATCAGAACTGCTTCAAACTTTCACAAATTACAGATCTACCCTGGTGAACATTACTTGAGAAGGATTTTGTCCTAACTTGAACGGTTTGGATCTCCAAGCGTTTGCAGGTGCAGAGCACAACTCCTCATGATGATCTCTGTAAGAAAAGATGAGTGACAACACATCCTAAACTTGTGACTGAGGCACATTATTTTATTCCATAAACATACAAGCTTGATATCACTGCGTTCAGAACAAAATTATCTATCTGGTGATGCTTTCAGATTGAAAATGTGACTCACGGTTTGGCATCTAAAAGGACTAGTTTGTGAGATTTTCAGCCCATTCTGCTGTCTGCCTGCAGCCACATGCAGTCCTTCATTAGCATAACAAAAGCTGAAGTGTGAGTGTGTGTGTGTGTGTCTGTGTGTGTGTGTGTGTGTGTCATTCCTAATTTTCCTAAATAAATGCCTGATAGAAAAAATTTGTAACTACAACATTCCCTGGTGTAACTTTTTTTTGCCTCATTAACAATTGGAATCAAATCTGTAGCTACATCTGTGCTGCAGATCATACTGTCTTTGTGTAAACAGGAATCAATCACCAAGAGCACACAACACGTGTGTTCATCTTAAAGGTATATTTTATCACAAAACTCTACATGTAAAACATCATTTACTCACTATTTATGAAAAATACAGTGTTGCAATGCTTATATGCTATGAAACTTTGTTATGTTTCCTTTTGAAATCAACATTATTAGGAGAAATACAGTTCCATTATTGACAATGCTATATCTCAATACACATGTTCCACAGCCAATTCATATTAAGCCTTGATCATAAATGTTTATAACTTTGTTGTGTATACTTGAATATCTCAAAAATAATCAATTTCCTAAAATGTACCTCCACTGTAAACTTTTTCTAAAATTCTTCTTTAATTTTTAGTACTTTCAGTAGTGTCATTGTAAGCTGTCAAATGCCTCCAGCTGATTTTGTTATCATTAGTTATAGTCAACTCATCTTGAGTACATGGTCATTAATTAGCATAAAAATGGCTTCACAGATACGTGTGTGTGTGTGTGTGTGTGTGTGTGTGTGTGTGTGTGATTTCTAATTTTCAGATACAGACACACTAAAACACACACTCCAGTCCCTGTCCCCTTTCTCTCTCTCTCTCTCTCTCTCTCTCTCTCTCTCTCTCTCTCTCTCGTGTCCTGTTAGTGCATGTCACTAACTCGGCTGACTGCATGTCAGAAACTCAACCTCTTCTCCACAGTCTTTGTGCTCTACTACCTCACAGGTTAACTTCTACCACAGCACTGCTTGGATAGTGTGACATGTGAGGTCGTGCTATAGCTGTGGTGTGAAATGCCACCCGCTGATTTTTAGTTATCATTAGTCATTAGTCAACTCATCTTGAGTGCCTGGGCTGTCACCTAAACTACGTGATTCTTAATTAGCATAACAATAGCTCCACTCTGACAGATACATGTGAGTGTGTATGTGTGTGTGTGTTTGTCTGTCTGTGTATGTGTGTGTCTGAGTGTGTCATACTTATACTCTCATTATACACATTTGATTATTGTCACGTGTGTAAACCATTAGATATTAATATATACTTTCAACAAATTGTACCACAATAACCAGAATTGAAATTATAATATTATTACTTCTATGAATGTTGTTGTAAGCTACTGTCATGACCATCTGTCCTACATCTCTCTCTGTCTCCCCTTCTGTTTCATTGGGTCTGAAGGACAGAGGGGATGTTGTATGCTGTAAAGCCCTGTGAGGCAAATTGTGCTTTGTGATATTGATTGCTTGATTGATTGATTGACTGACTGACTGATTGATGTCCTCATCAGTAGTTTGGTTTTCAGAAGCCATCAAAGTTCTATTCCCATGTCATGGGTTCATTGTAAAAAAAAAATGACCTTGCGTTCTATTGACATAACAGAACGCGACGCTCGCTTTCGACGTACGCCGGACCCGAAATGGCGTGGGTCGAGGCCCCGTTCAACGCTGCTCGCAGCTTTAATTATTATTATTTCTTTCTTCCGCCGCCACTTTAAAGTGGATTTTGACCCCCTAAACATGCTTCAAAACTCACCAAAATTGGTACGTATGTCAGGACTGGTGAAATTTTATCTAATGAAGAAATAAAATTAAAAAGTGCAAAAATGGCTCTGTAGCGCCACCTAGAATGACTGAATCACAAAAATGGCCACTGCTGCCAGTAGGAATGTCGTAGGAAGACCAAACCAAAACAGCCGTGTTCGTCTCATCAAGACCTACAAATCACGTGCTCGCACCAATGACCTAAATCCAACAGGAAGTGAGGTATTTCCCTTTCAAAGTAAAATTTTCCTCAAAAACAAGAAATTCCTTTAAAAATCATCTTCTCCTAAACCGTTCATCGTATCGGCCTCAAATTCGCACACATTATCGATCAATTGGTCCTTGTCAATTATTCTGCGTCAATTATAATTCATTTGAAGGGTTTGGATTTACTGGCCTCTTTTGTGTGATGTGCTCCCTTTACCTCCTGACGACTTGTTGTGCCACCTAGGCACACAAAAATGCCGGTGCGACGGGTAGGAATCACTTAGAAAGACCAAACCAAAACTGTTGCGTTCGTCTCATAAAGACCTACAAATCTCGCGCTGCAACCCCTAACTTAACTCCAACAGGAAGCGCACTGTTGTTGTTTGAATGTAAGATGGCGTTTTTGACAAATTCTGTCGCTCAAAGATTTTTTGCTCCTACACCGTTTATCAGAACTGCTTCAAACTTTCACAAATTACAGATCTACCCCTGGTGAACATTACTTGTGAAGGATTTTGTCCTAACTTGAACGGTTGGATCTCACAAGCGTTTGCAGGTGCAGAGCACAACTCCTCATGATGATCTCTGTAAGAAAAGATGGGTGACAACACATCCTAAACTTGTGACTAAGGCACATTTTTTTATTCCATAAACATACAAGCTTGATATCACTGCGTTCAGAACAAAATTATCTATCTGGTGATGCTTTCAGATTGAAAATGTGACTCACGGTTTGGCATCTAAAAGGACTAGTTTGTGAGATTTTCAGCCCATTCTGCTGTCTGCCTGCAGCCACATGCAGTCCTTCATTAGCATAACAAAAGCTAAAGTGTGAGTGTGTGTGTGTGTGTGTGTGTGTGTGTGTGTGTGTGTGTCATTCCTAATTTTCCTAAATAAATGCCTGATAGCAAAAAATTGTAACTACAACATTCCCTGGTGAAACTTTTTTTTTGCCTCATTAACAATTGGAATCAAATCTGTAGCTACATCTGTGCTGCAGATCATACTGTCTTTGTGTAAACAGGCATCAATCACCAAGAGCACACAACAAGTGTGTTCATCTTAAACATATATTTTATCACAAAACTCTACATGCAAAACATCATTTACTCACTATTTATGGAAAATACAGTCTTGCAATGCCTATATGCTATGAAACTTTATGTTTCCTTATGAAATCAACATTATTAGGGAAAATACAGTTCCATTATTGACAATGCTATATCTCAATAACATGTTCCACAGCCAATTCATATTAAGCCTTGATCATAAATGTTGATAACTTTGTTGTGTATACTTGAATATCTCAAAATTAATCAATTTCCTAAAATGTAACTCCACTGTAAACTTTTTCTAAAATTCTTCTATAATATTAATACTTTCAGTAGTGTCATTGTAAGCTGTCAAATGCTTCCTGCTGATACTGTTATCATTAGTTATAGTCAACTCATCTTGAGTACATGGTCATTAATTAGCATAAAAATGGCTTCACAGATACGTGTGTGTGTGTGTGTGTGATTTCTACTTTTCAGATACAGACACACCAAAACACACACTCCAATCCCTGTCCCCTTTCTCTCTCTCTCTCTCTCTCTCTCTCTCTCTCTCGTGTCCTGTTAGTGCATGTCACTTACTCAACTGACTGCATGTCAGAAACTCAACCTCTTCTCCACAGTCTTTGTGCTCTAATACCTCACAGGTTAACTTCTACCACAGCACTGCTTGGATAGTGTGACATGTGATGTCGTGCTATAGCTGTGGTGTCAAATGCCAGCTGCTGATTTAGTTATCATTAGTCATTAGTCAACTCATCTTGAGTGCCTGGGCTGTCACCTAACTACATGGTCTTTAATTAGCATAACAATAGCTCCACTCTGACAGATACATGTGAGTGTGTATGTGTGTGTGTGTTTGTCTGTCTGTGTATGTGTGTGTCTGAGTGTGTCATACTTATACTCTCATTATACACATTTGATTATTGTCACATGTGTAAACCATTAGATATTAATATACACTTTCAACAAATTGTACCACAATAAGCAGAATTGAAATTATAATACTATTACTTTTATGAATGTTGTTGTAAGCTACTGTCATTACCATCTGTCCTACATCTCTCTCTGTCTCCCCTTCTGTTTCATTGGGTCTGAAGAACAGAGGGATGTTGTATGCTGTAAAGCCCTGTGAGGCAAATTGTGATTTGTGATATTGATTGCTTGATTGATTGACTGACTGACTGATTGATGTCCTCATCAGTAGTTTGGTTTTCAGAAGCCATCGAAGTTCTACTCCCATGTCATGGGTTCATTGTAAAAAAAAATGACCTTGCGTTCTATTGACATAACAGAACGCGACGCTCGCTTTCGACGTACGCCGGACCCGAAATAGCGTGGGTCGAGGTCCCCGTTCAACGCTGCTCGCAGCTTTAATTATTATTATTTCTTTCTTCCGCCGCCACTTTAAAGTGGATTTTGACCCCCTAAACATGCTTCAAAACTCACCAAAATTGGTACGTATGTCAGGACTGGTGAAAAATTTTATCTAATCAAGAAATAAAATTAAAAGTGCAAAAATGGCTCTGTAGCGCCACCTAGAATGACTGAATCACTAAATGGCCGCTGCTGCCAGTAGGAATGTCGTAGGAAGACCAAACCAAAACAGCCGTGTTCGTTTCATCAAGACCTACAAATCACGTGCTCGCACCATGACCTAAATCCAACAGGAAGTGAGGTATTTCCCTTTCAAAGTAAAATTTTCCTCAAAAACAAGAAATTCCTTTAAAATCATCTTCTCCTAAACCGTTCATCGTATCGGCCTCAAACTCGCACACATTATCGATCAATTGGTCCTTGTCAATTGTTGTGCGTGAATTATCGGCCATTTGAAGGGTTTGGATTTACTGGCCTCTTCCGTGTGATGTGCTCCCTTTACTCCTGACGACTTGTTGTGCCACCTAGGCACACAAAAATGCCCGGTGCGACGGGTAGGAACCACTTAGAAAGACCAAACCAAAACTGTCGCGTTCGTCTCATAAAGACCTACAAATGTCGCGCTGCAACCCCTGACCTAACTCCAACAGGAAGCGCACTGTTGTTGTTTGAATGTAAGATGGCGTTTTTGACAAATTCTGTCGCTCAAAGATTTTTTGCTCCTACACCATTTATTAGAACTGCTTCAAACGTTCACAAATTACAGATCTACCCCTGGTGAACATTACTTGTGAAGGATTTTGTCCTAACTTGAACGGTTTGGATCTCACAAGCGTTTGCAGGTGCAGAGCACAACTCCTCATGATGATCTCTGTAAGAAAAAATGAGTGACAACACATCCTAAACTTGTGACTATGGCACATTTTTTTATTCCATAAACATACAAGCTTGATATCACTGCGTTCAGAACAAAATTATCTATCTGGTGATGCTTTCAGATTGAAAATGTGACTCACGGTTTGGCATCTAAAAGGACTAGTTTGTGAGATTTTCAGCCCATTCTGCTGTCTGCCTGCAGCCACATGCAGTCCTTAATTAGCATAACAAAAGCTGAAGTGTGATTGTGTGTGTGTGTGTGTGTGTCTCTGTGTGTGTGTGTCATTCCTAATTTTCCTAAATAAATGCCTGATAGTAAAATTTGTAAATACAACATTCTCTGGTGTAACTTTTTTGCCTCATTAACAATTGGAATCAAATCTGTAGCTACATCTGTGCTGCAGATCATACTGTCTTTGTGTAAACAGGAATCAATCACCAAGAGCACACAACACGTGTGTTCATCTTAAAAGTATATTTTATCACAAAACTCTACATGTAAAACATCATTTAGTCACTATTTATGGAAAATACAGTGTTACAATGCCTATATGCTATGAAACTTTGTTATGTTTCCTTATGAAATCAACATTATTAGGGAAAATACAGTTCCATTATTGACAAAGCTATATCTCAATACACATGTTCCACAGCCAATTCATATTAAGCCTTGATCATAAATGTTTATAACTTTGTTGTGTATATTTGAATATCTCAAAATTAATCAATTCCTAAAATGTAACTCCACTGTAAACTTTTTCTAAAATTCTTCTTTAATTTTAGTACTTTCAGTAGTGTCATTGTAAGCTGTCAAATGCCTCCAGCTGATTTTGTTATCTTTAGTTATAGTCAACTCATCTTGAGTACATGGTCATTAATTAGCATAAAAATGGCTTCACAGATACGTGTGTATGTGTGTGTGTGTGTGTGTGTGTGATTTCTAATTTTCAGATACAGACACACCAAAACGCACACTCCAATCCCTGTCCCCTTTCTCTCTCTCTCTCTCTCTCTGTCTCTCTCTCTCTCTCTCCCTCTCTCTCATGTCCTGTTAGTGCATGTCACTAACTCATCTGACTGCATGTCAGAAACTCAACCTCATCTCCACATTCTTTGTGCTCTAATACCTCACAGGTTAACTTCTACCACAGCACTGCTTGGATAGTGTGACATGTGATGTCATGCTATAGCTGTGGTGTCAAATGCCACCTGCTGATTTAGTTATCATTAGTCATTAGTCAACTCATCTTGAGTGCCTGGGCTGTCACCTAACTACAACAAAACACACACTCCAATCCCTGTCCCCTTTCTCTCTCTCTCTCTCTCTCTCTCTCTCTTTCTCTCTCTCTCTCTCTCTCTCTCTCTCTCTCTCTCTCATGTCCTGTTGTGCATGTCACTAACTCGGCTGACTGCATGTCAGAAACTCAACCTCTTCTCCACAGTCTTTGTGCTCTACTACCTCACAGATTAACTTCTACCACAGCACTGCTTGGATAGTGTGACATGTGAGGTCGTGCTATAGCTGTGGTGTCAAATGCCCTGCTGATTTAGTTATCATTAGTCATTAGTCAACTCATCTTGAGTGCCTGGGCTGTCACCTAACTACGTGGTCTTTAATTAGCATAACAATAGCTCCACTCTGACAGATACATGTGAGTGTGTATGTGTGTGTGTGTTTGTCTGTCTGTGTATGTGTGTGTGTGTGTGTGTGTGTGTGTGTGTGTCATACTTATACTGTCATTATACACATTTGATTATTGTCACATGTGTAAACCATTAGATATTAATATACACTTTCAACAAATTGTACCACAATAAGCAGAATTGAAATTATAATACTATTACTTTTATTAATGTTGTTGTAAGCTACTGTCATTACCATCTGTCCTACATCTCTCTCTGTCTCCCCTTCTGTGTCATTGGGTCTGAAGAACAGAGGGATGTTGTATGCTGTAAAGCCTGTGAGGCAAATTGTGATTTGTGATATTGATTGCTTGATTGATTGACTGACTGACTGATTGATGTCCTCATCAGTAGTTTGGTTTTCAGAAGCCATCAAAGTTCTACTCCCATGTCATGGGTTCATTGTAAAAAAAATGACCTTGCGTTCTATTGACATAACAGAACGCGACGCTCGCTTTCGACGTACGCCGGACCCCGAAATAGCGTGGGTCGAGGTCCCGTTCAACGCTGCTCGCAGCTTTAATTATTATTATTATTATTATTATTATTATTATTTCTTTCTTCCGCCGCGACTTTAAACTGGATTTTGACCCCTAAACATGCTTCAAAACTCACCAAAATTGGCACGTATCAGGACTGGTGAAAAATTTTATCTAATGAAGAAATAAATTCAAAAAGTGCAAAAATGGCTCTGTAGCGCCACCTAGAATGACTGAATCAGACTGAATCACTAAAATGGCCGCTGCTGCCAGTAGGAATGTCGGAGGAAGACCAAACCAAAACAGCCGTGTTCGTTTCATCAAGACCTACAAATCACGTGCTCGCACCAATGACCTAAATCCAACAGGAAGTGAGGTATTTCCCTTTCAAAGTAAAATTTTCCTCAAAAACAAGAAATTCCTTAAAAATCGAACTACTCCTAAAACCGTTTATCGTATCGGCCTCAAATTCGCACACATTATCGATCAATTGGTCCTTGTCAATTATTCTGCGTCAATTATAATTCATTTGAAGGGTTTGGATTTACTGGCCTCTTTTGTGTGATGTGCTCCCTTTACCTCCTGACGACTTGTTGTGCCACCTAGGCACACAAAAATGCCTGGTGCGACGGGTAGGAACCACTTAGAAAGACCAAACCAAAAACTGTCGCGTTCGTCTCATAAAGACCTACAATGTCGCACTGCAACCCCTGACCTAACTCCAACAGGAAGCGCACTGTTGTTGTTTGAATGTAGATGGCGTTTTTGACAAATTCTGCCGCTCAAAGATTTTTTGCTCCTACACCGTTTATCAGAACTGCTTCAAACTTTCACAAAACAGATCTACCCCTGGTGAACATTACTTGAGAAGGATTTTGTCCTAACTTGAACGGTTTGGATCTCCCAAGCGTTTGCAGGTGCAGAGCACAACTCCTCATGATGATCTCTGTAAGAAAAGATGGGTGACAACACATCCTAAACTTGTGACTGAGGCACATTATTTTATTCCATAAACATACAAGCTTGATATCACTGCGTTCAGAACAAAATTATCTATCTGGTGATGCTTTCAGATTGAAAATGTGACTCACGGTTTGGTATCTAAAAGGACTAGTTTGTGAGATTTTCAGCCCATTCAGCTGTCTGCCTGCAGCCACATGCAGTCCTTAATTAGCATAACAAAAGCTGAAGTGTGAGTGTGTGTGTGTGTGTCTCTGTGTGTGTGTGTGTGTGTCATTCCTAATTTTCCTAAATAAATGCCTGATAGCAAAAATTTGTAACTACAACATTCCCTGGTGTAACTTTTTTTTGCCTCATTAACAATTGGAATCAAATCTGTAGCTGCATCTGTGCTGCAGATCATACTGTCTTTGTGTAAACAGGAATCAATCACCAAGAGCACACAACACGTGTGTTCATCTTAAAGGTATATTTTATCACAAAAACTCTACATGTAAAACATCATTTACTCACTATTTATGGAAAATACAGTGTTGCAATGCTATATGCTATGAAACTTTGTATGTTTCCTTTTGAAATCAACATTATTAGGAGAAATACAGTTTCCATTATTGACAATGCTATATCTCAATACACATGTTCCACAGCCAATTCATATTAAGCCTTGATCATAAATGTTTATAACATTGTTGTGTATACTTGAATATCTCAAAATTAAATCAATTTCCTAAAATGTAACTCCACTGTAAACTTTTTCTAAAATTCTTCTATAATATTAATACTTTCAGTAGTGTCATTGTAAGCTGTCAAATGCTTCCTGCTGATGTTGTTATCATTAGTTATAGTCAACTCATCTTGAGTACATGGTCATTAATTAGCATAAAAATGGCTTCACAGATACGTGTGTGTGTGTGTGTGTGTGTGTGTGTGTGTGTGTGTGTGTGTGTGTGAGATTCCTAATTTTCAGATACAGACACACCAAAACACACACTCCAATCCCTGTCCCCTTTCTCTCTCTCTCTCTCTCTCTCTCTCTCTCTCTCTCTCTCTCTCTCTCTCTCTCTCTGTCTCTCGTGTCCTGTTAGTGCATGTCACTAACTCGGCTGACTGCATGTCAGAAACTCAACCTCTTCTCCACAGTCTTTGTGCTCTACTACCTCACAGGTTAACTTCTACCACAGCACTGCTTGGATAGTGTGACATGTGAGGTCGTGCTATAGCTGTGGTGTCAAATGCCACCTGCTGATTTAGTTATCATTAGTCATTAGTCAACTCATCTTGAGTGCCTGGGCTGTCACCTAACTACGTGATTCTTAATTAGCATAACAATAGCTCCACTCTGACAGATACATGTGAGTGTGTATGTGTGTGTGTGTTTGTCTGTCTGTGTATGTGTGTGTCTGAGTGTGTCATACTTATACTCTCATTATACACATTTGATTATTGTCACGTATGTAAACCATTAGATATTAATATATACTTTCAACAAATTGTACCACAATAACCAGAATTGAAATTATATATTATTACTTTTATGAATGTTGTTGTAAGCTACTGTCATGACCATCTGTCCTACATCTCTCTCTGTCTCCCCTTCTGTTTCATTGGGTCTGAAGGACAGAGGGATGTTGTTACTGTAAAGCCCTGTGAGGCAAATTGTGCTTTGTGATATTGATTGCTTGATTGATTGATTGACTGACTGACTGATTGATGTCCTCATCAGTAGTTTGGTTTTCAGAAGCCATCAAAGTTCTATTCCCATGTCATGGGTTCATTGTAAAAAAAAATGACCTTGCGTTCTATTGACATAACGGAACGCGACGCTCGCTTTCGACGTACGCCGGACCCCGAAATGGCGTGGGTCGAGGCCCCGTTCAACGCTGCTCGCAGCTTTAATTATTATTATTATTTCTTTTTTCTTCCGCCGCGACTTTAAACTGGATTTTGACCCTTTAAACATGCTTCAAAACTCACCAAAATTGGTACGTATGTCAGGACTGGTGAAAAATTTTATCTAATGAAGAAATAAATTCAAAAAGTGCAAAAAATGGCTCTGTAGCGCCACTAGAATGACTGAATCACTAAAATGGCCGCTGCTGCCAGTAGGAATGTCGTAGGAAGACCAAACCAAAACAGCCGTGTTCGTTTCTTCAAGACCTACAAATCACGTGCTTGCACCAATGACCTAAATCCAACAGGAAGTGAGGTATTTCCCTTTCAAAGTAAAATTTTCCTCAAAAACAAGAAATTCCTTTAAAAATCATCTTCTCCTAAACCGTTCATCGTATCGGCCTCAAATTCGCACACATTATTGATCAATTGGTCCTTGTCAATTATTCTGCGTGAATTATCAGCCATTTGAAGGGTTTGGATTTACTGGCCTCTTTTGTGTGATGTGCTCCCTTTACCTCCTGACGACTTGTTGTGCCACCTAGGCACACAAAAATGCCCGGTGCGACGGGTAGGAACCACTTAGAAAGACCAAACCAAAACTGTCGCGTTCGTCTCAGAAAGACCTACAAATGTCGCGCTGCAACCCCTGACCTAACTCCAACAGGAAGCGCACTGTTGTTGTTTGAATGTAAGATGGCGTTTTTGACAAATTCTGCCGCTCAAAGATTTTTTGCTCCTACATCGTTTATCAGAACTGCTTCAAACTTTCACAAATTACAGATCTACCCCTGGTGGACATTACTTGCGAAGGATTTTGTCCTAACTTGAACGGTTTGGATCTCCCAAGCGTTTGCAGGTGCAGAGCACAACTCCTCATGATGATCTCTGAGAGAAAAGATGAGTGACAACACATCCTAAACTTGTGACTGAGGCACATTATTTTATTCCATAAACATACAAGCTTGATATCACTGCGTTCAGAACAAAATTATCTATCTGGTGATGCTTTCAGATTGAAAATGTGACTCACGGTTTGGCATCTAAAAGGACTAGTTTGTGAGATTTTCAGCCCATTCTGCTGTCTGCCTGCAGCCACATGCAGTCCTTCATTAGCATAACAAAAGCTGAAGTGTGAGTGTGTGTGTGTGTCTCTGTGTGTGTCTGTGTGTGTGTCATTCCTAATTTTCCTAAATAAATGCCTGATAGCAAAAATTTGTAACTACAACATTCCCTGGTGTAACTTTTTTTTGCCTCATTAACAATTGGAATCAAATCTGTAGCTACATCTGTGCTGCAGATCATACTGTCTTTGTGTAAACAGGAATCAATCACCAAGAGCACACACACGTGTGTTCATCTTAAAGGTATATTTTATCACAAACTCTACATGTAAAACATCATTTACTCACTATTTATGGAAAATACAGTGTTGCAATGCCTATATGCTATGAAACTTTCTTATGTTTCCTTTTGAAATCAACATTATTAGGAGAAATACAGTTCCATTATTGACAAAGCTATATCTCAATACACATGTTCCACAGCCAATTCATATTAAGCCTTGATCATAAATGTTTATAACTTTGTTGTGTATATTTGAATATCTCAAAATTAATCAATTTCCTAAAATGTAACTCCACTGTAAACTTTTTCTAAAATTCTTCTTTAATTTTAGTACTTTCAGTAGTGTCATTGTCAGCTGTCAAATGCCTCCAGCTGATTTTGTTATCTTTAGTTATAGTCAACTCATCTTGAGTACATGGTCATTAATTAGCATAAAAATGGCTTCACAGATACGTGTGTATGTGTGTGTGTGTGTGTGTGATTTCTAATTTTCAGATACAGACACACCAAAACGCACACTCCAATCCCTGTCCCCTTTCTCTCTCTCTCTCTCTCTCTGTCTCTCTCTCTCTCTCTCCCTCTCTCTTGTGTCCTGTTAGTGCATGTCACTAACTCATCTGACTGCATGTCAGAAACTCAACCTCATCTCCACATTCTTTGTGCTCTACTACCTCACAGGTTAACTTCTACCACAGCACTGCTTGGATAGTGTGACATGTGATGTCGTGCTATAGCTGTGGTGTCAAATGCCACCTGCTGATTTAGTTATCATTAGTCATTAGTCAACTCATCTTGAGTGCCTGGGCTGTCACCTAACTACACCAAAACACACACTCCAATCCCTGTCCCCTTTCTCTCTCTCTCTCTCTCTCTCTCTCTCTGTCTCTCTCTCTCTCTCTCTCTCTCTCTCTCTCTCTCTCTCTCTCTCTCTCATGTCCTGTTAGTGCATGTCACTAACTCGGCTGACTGCATGTCAGAAACTCAACCTCTTCTCCACAGTCTTTGTGCTCTACTACCTCACAGATTAACTTCTACCACAGCGCTGCTTGGATAGTGTGACATGTGAGGTGTGCTATAGCTGTGGTGTCAAATGCCACCTGCTGATTTAGTTATCATTAGTCATTAGTCAACTCATCTTGAGTGCCTGGGCTGTCACCTAACTACGTGGTCTTTAATTAGCATAACAATAGCTCCACTCTGACAGATACATGTGAGTGTGTATGTGTGTGTGTGTTTGTCTGTCTGTGTATGTGTGTGTGTGTGTGTGTGTGTGTGTCATACTTATACTGTCATTATACACATTTGATTATTGTCACATGTGTAAACCATTAGATATTAATATACACTTTCAACAAATGTACCACAATAAGCAGAATTGAAATTATAATACTATTACTTTTATTAATGTTGTTGTAAGCTACTGTCATTACCATCTGT